>JAVKPL010012560.1:0-64224 GCA_032173675.1 Gastrolobium villosum | reverse complement strand
AAAAGTGATGCACCAAACAGCCTAGGGAGAGCCTCCAAAGATGCTTCTTCATCCAAGGAATATGCTCCAATAAGATCCTGTCTTATCCTTTTGTTATGAAACAACTTTTCAAAACCAATTCGAATTCAAATTTCAAATTTCAAATTTCAAATTTCAAATTTCAAATTCAAAATTCGAATTTCGAAATTCAAATTCTAAATTCAAATTTCAAAATTCAAATTTCAAATTCAAAATTCGAAATTCAAATATTTGATTATTAATTTAACTAATTAAATTAATTAGTAATGGCTTGGACTATCCAAGCCCATTACTAAACTCCATGCACCACCCACCCATTTAGGTGGGCTTCCAAACAGCTTCTTGGGCTAATAACATTATTAGGCCCAATACCTTTAAAGCTAGTCCATCATAACTACAAGGTGTTAGTGTGTGACCCATTAGGTCCAACTTAGCTACTGACATAACTGGGCTT
The DNA here is from genome assembly GCA_032173675.1 of Gastrolobium villosum. Taxonomy (NCBI): domain Eukaryota; kingdom Viridiplantae; phylum Streptophyta; class Magnoliopsida; order Fabales; family Fabaceae; genus Gastrolobium; species Gastrolobium villosum. The sequence continues at coordinate 63,752 of JAVKPL010012560.1, read as the reverse complement.
GGGCCCAACAAGCCCACAACCCAATTAATGACAACACAGAGCACTAGCAATGCTTTGTTGCCCCAGAACTAGTCAGATTAATGACTTGATCATCCTATTGCACATATTTGGTTACCGTATGTATTTCCCTTCGTCTCGGTTATCTTCCCATTAACCTAGGGTAAGGAAATGTATCAACCCCTGCGGTTTTGGGTAAGCTTTATTCGAAATAGGGAATCTTCAATTTACTGACTCTAAAGGCAGATCATCTCATGATCTCTTTTACTATGCATAGATTCCCGAGTCCCTGTAAATGTCATCCCGATTTCTCCGGTTTACAGATAACCTAATCTCTCACAGAGATTTGACGAATTCCTTCAGCTTATTACCCTAGCCCTGTGCCCTTTAAGGACACGCCCAACAGTATACCTATGAGTCTCCATGTTTCAGGCAGACGAGGTATACAATCAAAACATGCCTTCAAGAACACAGTCTAGGTAATAACTTTGGTCTAAGGAAAGACACACCCAAACATAAAGAGATTACTCTAATGACACTATCTGTGAGATTTCCTCATAGAGTCTCTTTTTGGGTCTGTTCAGTGCGAGCTATACTCTTATAGGTCCACCCACGACTTTAGCTAAGATATCTCCATATCTGCAGCTCATGAGGTCTTTACCTTGTATCCATATACAAGTAGATAAGTCGTACTAGTCTTTACTCGAGATCACTGATCCCCAAACTCAGTGTCTCTAGACTAGGAACATATAATTAGGAATAGACATGCAATATCCTTGAATCCTCATGATCGTGATCTCATCACAGATACTCAAGAGATACCTGTTCTATTCCAAGGGGTTTATCCAGTTCATTCATATAATATTAACAGTAATATCGAGACACAATATGAAACTGAATAAATAGTGCTTACATTTATTTGCGACAAATAAAGTTCTACATCTAGTGTCCTTTATTTAATCAAAAGATTGTCTCTAGGACACCCATATGCTAACAAGCTCCCACTTGGCCTAGAGCCAATCAGACCTAAGTCGTATGCCCAAAGCCTCATAATGACTATCATGTTTTCTCTGAGAAACAGCCTTTGTCAGAGAATCGGCCAGGTTATCGTCTGTGGGAACATAATCCATTTTTACATCATTCCTATCAATGATTTCTCTAATCAAATGATATCTGCGGAGCACGTGTTTAGATCTTTGATGAGACCTAGGTTCCTTTGACTGCGCGATGGCTCCAGTGTTGTCGCAAAGCAACTGTATGGGCTCATCCACGCTTGGAACCACCCTTAGTTCATTTATGAACTTCTTGATCCACACTGCCTCCTTAGCTGCTTCTGAAGCAGCTATGTATTCAGCCTCTGTCGTTGAGTCTGCTGTTGTCTCCTGCTTGGAACTTTTCCAAGACACTGCCCCACCATTTAAGGTGAATACGAATCCTGACTGTGACTTGCAGTCATCTTTGTCACTCTGAAAGCTGGCATCAGTGAATCCTTTCACTGTTAACTCATTAACCCCACCATAGACCAGAAACGCATCCTTAGTTCTTCTTAAGTATTTAAGGATGGTTTTGACTGCCGTCCAGTGACCCTCTCCAGGGTCTGACTGGTATCTGCTCGTAATGCTTAAAGCATATGAGACATCTGGTCTCGTACATATCATGGCATACATGATGGATCCAATAGCCGAAGCGTATGGAATTCCACTCATGCGATCCTTCTCAGGCTGTGACTTAGGACACATAGCCCTTGATAGGTGTACCCCATGACTGACAGGAAGAAAACCCCTTTTCGACCCTTCCATGCTAAACCTCTTTAGCATCTTGTCAACGTACGTGGATTGAGATAAACCCAGCAGCCTCTTGGATCTATCTCTATAGATCTTTATACCGAGTATAAAGGCTGCCTCTCCCAAATCCTTCATGGTAAAGTTTTCTGAAAGCCACTCTTTCGTTATTTTTAATGTGGGGATGTCATTTCCTATTAGCAATATGTCATCTACATAAAGCACTAGGAAGACGACATTACTCCCACTTACCTTTCTGTAAACACAAGGTTCATCCTCGTTCTTGATAAAACCGTTACTCTTAACGACTTCATCAAAACGTATATTCCAACTCCTTGATGCTTGCTTTAGCCCATATATTGACCTTTGTAGTTTGCATACCATATGCACCTGATCTTTGTTTTCAAAGCCTTCAGGTTGTGTCATGTACACTTCCTCCTTCAAGAACCCATTCAAGAAGGCGGTCTTGACATCCATTTGCCAAATTTCATAGTCGTGGTATGCTGCTATTGCAAGCATGATCCTAATAGATTTGATCATGGCAACTGGTGAAAAAGTTTCATCATAGTCAACTCCTTGTCTTTGACGATACCCTTTCGCCACCAACCTAGCTTTGTAGGTCTGAACGTTGCCATCTGCATCAGTCTTTCTTTTAAAGACCCATTTATTACCAATAGGAACTATTCCTTGTGGTTTAGGAACCAAGGTCCATACCTTGTTCTGATACATCGAATCCATTTCAGATTCCATGGCTTCAAGCCATTTTGAGGAGTCAACATCTTTGACCGCCTCCTCGTAGTTACTTGGTTCATCATCCTCAACAGTTTGCTGATTCTCAATCACAAACCCGTACCTTTCAGGTGGATGGATGACCCTCGTAGGTCTACGGAGTTGTGTGTTTACTTCTCCATTGGAGAACGTCGCCTGCGGAGCAGACTCGGGTTCCTCAATCTGTTCTTGTGGATCTTGCACTTCTTCAAGATCAATCTTACTCCCACTGCCTCCTTGAGAGATCAAATCCTTCTCAAGGAACTCAGCATTCTTTGAAACAAACACTTTGTGTTCTTCCATGGAGTAGAAGTAGTATCCCTTAGTACCTTTAGGATACCCCACAAATAGACATTTAGTACTCTTAGCACTAAGCTTGTCTGATGTCAACGCTTTGACATAAGCTGGCGATCCCCATACCCTGAGGTAACTCAGGTTGGGTCGCTTACCACTCCATATCTCATATGGTGTGGTCTGAACAGATTTAGACGGTACCCTATTTAGAAGGTATGCCGCTGTGTCTAAGGCATATCCCCAAAACGATTTTGGAAGTTGAGTCTCACTCATCATAGACCTAACCATGTCTAACAAGGTCCTGTTTCTCCTTTCGGAGACACCGTTTTGGTGTGGTGTGTAAGGAGCGGTAAATTGTGAGAGAATTCCATTTTCTCTCAGATAACCCTGAAACTCGTGGCTCAAATATTCACCACCACGATCTGATCGTAATGTCTTAATCATCTTGCCACGCTGTTTCTCCACCTCATTCCTAAACTCTTTGAACTTTTCAAAAGCTTCAGATTTATATCTCATTAGGTATATATACCCAAATCTTGATTTGTCATCTGTAAAGGTAATGAAATAAGAATATCCACCTCTAGCCTCAATAGACATTGGGCCACATACATCAGTATGAATGAGTTCTAATAACTCACTAGCCCTATGACTCTCAAGCCCTTTGGGCTTTTGTTGAATCATTTTCCCAGCTAGACAAGATTCACACTGTCCATAGGATTCCAAATCCATGGAGTCCAGGTATCCATCTCTATGCATCCTAGACAATCTTGTTTCATTTATGTGCCCTAGTCTACAGTGCCAAAGATAAGATTGATTATCCGTCCTAGGTCGTTTCACATCTATATTGAGCACTTCATTTCCCATTTCCAACACATACAATCCATTTATTAAAGAAGCAGTACCGTAAACCATATCATTCAAAATGATAGAAAAAGTACCATTCCTAATACTGAAAGTATATCCATCTTGTTCTAAACAAGAAATTGAAATAATGTTTCTAGAAATTTGCGGAACATAAAGACAATTATTCAAATGCAATAAAAGGCCCGTAGGCAAAATAAGGTCAGCATCTCCAACTGAATGAGCAGCAACTCTTGCTCCATTACCAACGCGGAGATCCACCTCGTTTCTATCCAATCTCCTTGGGCTCCTAAGTACCTGCAACATATTGCAGATATGAGAACCACATCGGTATCCAATACCCATGAGGATGGATTAGCATAAGAATAATTTATCTCAATCATGAAAATACCTGAGGCAGAAGCATCACCATGCTTCTTGTCCTTCACATTGTTCAGGTAGTCTGGACAATTCCTCTTCCAGTGGCCTTTCTTGCCACAATGGAAGCACTCAGCATCACCCTTGTCCTTAGGTGCCTTCTTACCCTTCTTCTTGCCCTTCTTCTTCTTGGATTTTCCTTTGGGCTTAAGGGGGTCACCTTTTGCAGGCTCCTTACCCTTTCCCTTGGCCTTGCTAGGCCCACCAATCAAAAGAGCCTGTGTCCTATCCTTCTTGATAGACACTTCAGCTGTTGTTAACATGCTTAACAACTCAGGCAAGCTCACTTGCATCCCATGCATATTGTAATTCATGATGAATTGACTGAAGGAAGGTGGAAGTGAGGTGAGGACTAAGTCATTACTTAGCTCGGCATCCATGATGAAGCCTAGGTTTCCTAGCTTCTCAATCAGCCCGATCATCTTGAGAACATGGCTGGCAACAGACATGCTCTCAGTCATCCTACAAGAGAACAGTTCTCTTGAGGCCTCATACCTCTCATGCCTGCCTTTAATATCATACAACTCCTTGAGATGTACGATAATAGAGGGAGCATCCATATGCTCATGCTGCTTTTGCAGTTCAGGCGACATGGATGCCAACATGATGCATACTGCCATCACATTGTCATCCAAGTGCTGTTGATGGGTTACGAAATCAAATTCCGCAAACCCTTCTTCCCCTTCCCGTGGAGCTACGGGTATTACAGCATCTAAAACGTAGGCAATCTTTTCGGCCCTTAGAACTATTCTTAGGTTCCGATACCAGTCCATAAAATTCGAACCGGTCAGTTTATTCGTATCGAGTATTGAACGCAGTGACAGTGGATTAGTCATACTATAAGCTGAAAAGGATGTAAAGATAGTTTTAGTTAATATACGGTTATGTAGTTAAAAGCAAATTATTAAAGACTTGAAATAATTTGCCCCTCCCACTATTTTATCTAAGTCAATGACCCTTCCTTTTGACTTAGGGTTAATCTACTTTAGATTTTACCTTAGTGGGTTTAAGAGTGCGATTATTTATTTTAACCTCCGTCTGAGACCGCAAGATTAATTTAAATAAAGGGTTGATCTTTATCAACAGTATCTCATACCCTCTCTTAACTTTAGGTTGACAACTCTTTGTCACTTAGTGGTGCATCTCATGCAACCAACCTAGCACCATTACCCTAAGCACATAAGTCCGGCTGTGCCTGCAACTTATGTCTTAGTTAAGCATTAAACCAGCACCCTAAGTGTCTTACACTTCAAACACTACTCTAGCCCAACGAAATAGTGGGTCCCAACTGAGTTGTGGAGCACCACTACGTAGAAGAGTTTTGAGTAGCATTGGTGGTGGGAGATAATCATATGCTTAATTATTTATTCCTTTTAAGGGTTCCTTTTATCTTGGGGTTAATTAGGTCCCATCAAACGCATATTGTAAGTTATCATGCTAGTCGTTACCTATGTCAAACATCTATCGGTATACACTAGTCGTTATTGGACAAACATAATAACCATACAAACGCGATTTGCCCAATTTATGCATACTAGACGTTCTAATCACACATACATATAAACAGTTTATATTGAGATAGCCATGGTGCTCGCGCTTTTGTCCTTTTTGCTTCTTTAAGCAACGGCCGCTTGTCGTCTATACGCCACTAGCCTATTTCTCTAATTACAAATAATTAAAGAAACTCCATAACACTTTGGAGGAACAAAATTACAAAATTTAAATTACAAATATACTTGTAAATTAAAATGCGCGATTACACATAAATTTAAAATTCAAAAAAATTCAAATCCGGGCACCATGACCATCCCCTTCCTGTTTGTACCTGAAAAGTTCAAAACTTGCAAACACAAACATTATATTATCACATAACATTTTCACATGTATTTTGACATTTAACATTTAAACATCAAAATAACATCAAGATTCATAATCTTAAATTTCTCATTGGCCGAATTTAAAAACAATTTCAATTCAAATTTTGTTAATTCTTTCTCAAAGAAAACAAAATTAAACCATGCATGTAGCCATATATCCCTACATGGCCGAATCATATAGGTAACTATATGATAAATTTGTCACAAAATTTCATGCATATAAACATGACACAATTCATGGAGAAAAATAAGAAATCATTCAAGGTACTCTTAGTACCCTCCATGGCCGAATCTACCCTTTCAAAAAGGGTGTTCCTTTTAGAACTTTCATAAAGAAAAGAAACTAAACCATGATGCATAATGTTTTATGAACACAGAATCAAATTTTTATGTTCATAAAAACAAAAACTTTAACACTTTAAAGGATTTGTGATTCAAAATCCACATGCAGAATTTAAACTTTAACCCTTTAAAGATTTTTGACTGTGAAAGACTCTTTTCACAAACAAGGTACCATCACCCGTCGATGGTAAAGCAACCGGGCTCTGATACCACTTGAAAGTAAACTGGCCTTTGAAGGCCGATGCATGTAAGGTGTAAAACAAAAATTTTACTGCGGAACATACATGCACTCATAGATTCATGCTTTAAGACAGCATGATGTTACCTTGTTTTGGCCTGATCAGTCAGGGAGATGAGATGTCAGGCTTGAAGGGTTCAAACCCTCTAATGGTGATCCACACCACCGTTCGTCTATGATGCAAGAACTCTTTCTTGAAAGCCACCAGATGAACACCACAATGAGGCTTGCTATGCGCACAAGTGGTGAGGGTGGAGGCTAGGTATCCTGTTTGGAAAGGTGTACTGAGCTACCCTACAGAATGGTGCATAGAGGAGGAGAGTTGGCTTGGTTTTCCAATGAAACCTAAGGTGAGGAACATGTCTATTTATGCGCACCCTTTGGAGAGGAGGAGGGAATTCATTCATTCAAAATGAAAAACAAACTTTCAAATTTCTTTGAAAGTTATGCATGAAACAGTGTGATAAGGTGGAGCTGTTGCAAAACAAACTTTGCCAACAACCTCCAATCTTATCCACATGAATTTAAATTCAAATTAATTTAAACTTAAATTCATAAACTATCATATAGTATATAGTTTTCATGCGCATAATTCAGCCCTATAAAGGGTCCAAATACATTGAGCAGTTGCATTCAAAATTTGAATCAACTTACCCACTGATTCCCTCAACCACCAAATCTGAATGGAGGTTTGTTTTAAGTGATAAGATAACACTCTTATCACTTAAAAGTGATGCACCAAACAGCCTAGGGAGAGCCTCCAAAGATGCTTCTTCATCCAAGGAATATGCTCCAATAAGATCCTGTCTTATCCTTTTGTTATGAAACAACTTTTCAAAACCAATTCAAATTCGAATTCAAACACTTGAATTCAAACGTTCAAACATTCAAATTCAAAATTCAAAATTCAAAATTTCAAATTTCAAATTCAAAATTCGAATTTCAAAATTCAAATTCAAATTCAAATTTTAAAATTCAAATTTCAAATTTCAAATTTCAAATTCAAAATTCGAATTTCGAAATTCAAATTCTAAATTCAAATTTCAAAATTCAAATTTCAAATTCAAAATTCGAAATTCAAATATTTGATTATTAATTTAACTAATTAAATTAATTAGTAATGGCTTGGACTATCCAAGCCCATTACTAAACTCCATGCACCACCCACCCATTTAGGTGGGCTTCCAAACAACTTCTTGGGCTAATAACATTATTAGGCCCAATACCTTTAAAGCTAGTCCATCATAACTACAAGGTGTTAGTGTGTGACCCATTAGGTCCAACTTAGCTACTGACATAACTGGGCTTGGGCCCAACAAGCCCACAACCCAATTAATGACAACACAGAGCACTAGCAATGCTTTGTTGCCCCAGAACTAGTCAGATTAATGACTTGATCATCCTATTGCACATATTTGGTTACCGTATGTATTTCCCTTCGTCTCGGTTATCTTCCCATTAACCTAGGGTAAGGAAATGTATCAACCCCTGCGGTTTTGGGTAAGCTTTATTCGAAATAGGGAATCTTCAATTTACTGACTCTAAAGGCAGATCATCTCATGATCTCTTTTACTATGCATAGATTCCCGAGTCCCTGTAAATGTCATCCCGATTTCTCCGGTTTACAGATAACCTAATCTCTCACAGAGATTTGACGAATTCCTTCAGCTTATTACCCTAGCCCTGTGCCCTTTAAGGACACGCCCAACAGTATACCTATGAGTCTCCATGTTTCAGGCAGACGAGGTATACAATCAAAACATGCCTTCAAGAACACAGTCTAGGTAATAACTTTTGGTCTAAGGAAAGACACACCCAAACATAAAGAGATTACTCTAATGACACTATCTGTGAGATTTCCTCATAGAGTCTCTTTTTGGGTCTGTTCAGTGCGAGCTATACTCTTATAGGTCCACCCACGACTTTAGCTAAGATATCTCCATATCTGCAGCTCATGAGGTCTTTACCTTGTATCCATATACAAGTAGATAAGTCGTACTAGTCTTTACTCGAGATCACTGATCCCCAAACTCAGTGTCTCTAGACTAGGAACATATAATTAGGAATAGACATGCAATATCCTTGAATCCTCATGATCGTGATCTCATCACAGATACTCAAGAGATACCTGTTCTATTCCAAGGGGTTTATCCAGTTCATTCATATAATATTAACAGTAATATCGAGACACAATATGAAACTGAATAAATAATGCTTACATTTATTTGCGACAAATAAAGTTCTACTGTAGCAACACCCATACCAGATCTCCAGTTGTATTGCACATCCCTTCTTTGTTTATTAGCCTGGTCTCTCATGACTTTTTGAGATTGGAACAAGTTCTCCTTTAATTGAAGCAAAACAGTTTGCGTCTCTTCTAAGCACTTATCCACTTCATCCAATTCAGCAGTGGATGTTATGTATTGCAGAATGGAGGGAGGATCACGTCCATATACCACTTTAAAGGGTGACATGCCAGCTGAAATATGATATGAGGTGTTATAACAATACTCAGCCCATAATAAAATTTTAGACCACTTCTTTGGATTATCAGCTACAAAGCACTAGAGATACTGCTCTAGAACCCTGTTGACCACTTCAGATTGGCCATCTGATTGAGGGTGGTAGACTGTTGTCCTTATCAAGCTAGTGCCACTGAGTTCAAACAGTTCAGTCCAGGATTTGCTAAGAAAGATAGGGTCTCTATCAGATGTTAGGGACTTAGGAATGCCATGTAGCCTGCAAACCATGTGAGAAAATAATTCAGCTACTCTAGCAGCAGAATATTGCTTTGGCAGAGAGCCAAAATGGGCTTGTTTAGATAGTTGGTCCACAACCACTAAGATTGAAGTGTAGCCATGTGATACTGGTAAACCAACTATAAAATCAAGGGATAAATCCTCCCAAATTCTTTTAGGTACAGGGATTGGTTGCAAGAGACCAGCAGGTCTTCTAGTTTGGTACTTCACTTGTTGGCAAATGACACAAGAATTAACATATTCCTTGACATCCTTGGACATGCCAGGCCATGTAAAGCTTGCTGTGGTTCTGGCCAATGTCTTTTGAATGCTAGTGTGGCCACTGCTCAAAGTGGAATGATTTTCTTTAAGAACTTGTTGGATCAAAGGTGAAGTGGGATCCAAGAGAAGTTTCCCTTTGTGCAACAATAGACCCTCCCTTACTTCATAATCAGTATGACTTTCTGGATCAGCTATTAACTTCTGATGTAGTTGCTGAAAAAAACATGTTGTTGATTCTCTTTTTTAAGATCCTCTAGGATATCATAATGCACTACTCCAAGAGTCATCAATGACATAGTTGGGTACCTTGAGAGTGCATCAGCCACCCTATTCTCTCTACCCAGTTTGTAAACAATGGAGTATTGAAAGCCCAAAAGCTTAGCTAAATAATATTGTTGTTCAGGTGTTTGAATAACCTGATCAAGCAGGCCCCTCAAGCTTTTCTGATATGTTCTTATAGTAAATTTCCTCCCCAAAAGATACTGCCTCCATTTTTTGACAGATTCAGTAATTGCATACAATTCTCTCACATAGGCTGAAGCTTTTTGCATTCTCAAAGATAACTTTTTACTAAAATAATCAATGGGATGCTCACTTTGAAGAAGAACAACACCAATCCCTAAATCTGATGCATCGGTCTCTACTACAAATTCCTTAGAAAAATTTGGCAAGCTCAAAACAGGTTCAGATGTCATGGCTGTTTTGAGGTGAGCAAAAGTTGTATGAGCTTTATTAGACCAGAAAAATGCCTCATTCTTCAGTAAATCTGTTAAGGGTGCAGCTATTGATGCATAGTTGCACACAAAACGCCTATAATACCCGGTTAGGCCCAAAAATCCTCTTAGTTGTTTAACATTTTTCGGAGGTGGCCAATCTACCATAGCTTGCACTTTGTTGGTATCCATCCTAACTCCTTGCACTGACACCACATGGCCTAAATATTCAACCTCTGTTTGGGAAAATGCACACTTACTCCTTTTCACAAAAAAATTATGTTCTTTCAAACAAGTCAGCACCAATTTTAAATGCTCTAAATGTTGTTCTAAGGAAGAGCTATAAATTAAAATATAATCAAAAAATATAGCAACAAACTTACAAAGAAAAGGCTGGAGCAGTAAGTTCATAGTAGCTTGAAAGGTGGCAGGTGCGTTGGTCAGCCCAAAAGGCATCATAAGGAACTCATAATGACCTTGATGAGTCCTAAAAGCTGTCTTCTGCATGTCAGCTAGGTGAACTCGCAACTGGTGATATCCTGCTCGCAAATCCAACTTAGAAAATATTTGAGAGCCTCCTAATTCATCCATTAACTCATCCGCAGTGGGTATGGGAAATCTGTCACGGATAGTGATATTATTTAGAGCTCTATAATCGATGCAAAATCTCCATGTACCATCCTTCTTTTTAACCAGCAAAACTGGAGAAGAAAATGGGCTTGTACTGTTTCTAATGAACCCAGATTCGAGCAATTGTTGAACCTGCTTTTCTATTCCCCTTTTTGGAAATGAGGATATCGATACGGTCTAACATTGACCGGGGCTGAGTTGGCTCTAGATGGATTTCATGGTCCAATTGCCTATGAGGAGGCAACTCCTTTGGCTCTTCGAAGATGGTGTCAAACTCTTCTATTAGGATCTGGACTTGTGGATCAATAGCTGGCTCTTCTATAGGAGAATTAGAACTCAACAAAGTGAGTTGGTAGAGTGATGCAATCTGGCCTGTATGTTGGATTTTTCTGAACTGGTTCAATGAAATAGGACCAGTGTGTTTATCACCTTGCAATTTAATTGTCTCACCTTGCCAAGAAAACTGCATTGTAAGATGAGTGTAATCCAACACTATAGGCCCTAAAATCTGCAACCATTGGACTCCTAACACCATATATGCCCCTTGAATAGGCAAGAAATAAAAATCAACCAGAAATACATGCCTTTGAATCTGGACTGGAACAGCTGGACAGAATCCTTCAGACTTCAATGTCTGTCCATTTCCTACCATTACATCAAATTGCTTGTCAGTAACCACTGGTAAACGAAGGGTAGAAACCACTCTTGGCTGGAGAAAATTGTGGGTGCTGCCCCCATCAACCAATAAGGATAATTCAGACTTGCCAATGTGACAGTTGATGCGAAGAGTTTGAGGTACACTGAAGCCAGACAATGCATGAAGGCTGATCTAAGGTGTAGGGTCAAGTTCATCCTCGGGTTCTTGTGGTGTGTTCATAGAATCGATATCTTCAGGGTCTAATTGTTCATCATCCGGTACAATTAAAACATGAACAGATGCCTTGCATTTATGGCCCATGAAGTATTTATCACCACAATAAAAGCACAGTTTTTTTCTCTCCTCTCTTGGATTTCACTCTGGGTCAAACGGTTAATAGGGCTTTTAGTGGAAATAGTGGGGTCACTACTGGTTATAGGTTTAAATTGTTTAGTGATACAGAAGGAAAATCAAGAGTTTTAGCATTTAAAGTGCAATAAAGAGAATTTTTAGTTGTCAATAACTCTTGGGAGCATAATCTTGGAAGTTGGGTTTAATTATTGTTATTTCTATTTCCTAAGCAACATAACTCTTGGGAGCATGACTCTTGGGAGTTGGGTTTAGTTAGTGTTATTTCTATTTCCTAAGCAACACAACTCTTAGGAGTTATTTGACTCTTTGTATTCTCATGCTTTTAGTTATTCTATAAATACAGGATATTTTGTAATGCAAAAAGCAGATTTGATGAATGAAAAAAAGTGTGTTGCAAGTGCTTAAACTTGTCTTGAATCTTGTTATCTTTATCTAACCTTGGGTTAGTGGTGAGGCAAGTGGGTTCTTTATCAGTTGGGAGGGTGGCTTAGCCTTTAATCTCAATTGTGGTGGACTCTTATCTATCCCGTTTATTTTTACAAAGTGTATTTTCCCTTTTCTTATACCCATCACGTATCAACTTGGTATCAGAGCACCGGTTCACATGGAAGAAGAAGGTCCAAGGTACAGAACCCGTGAGCAAAATCAGAATATGAGGCGTGACCAACAACTTGCAAATATTGAAAATCAGATTGAAGAAATGCGCCAAGCTCTTGCTGATCTTGTCCAACGAAATCATCGTGGACGTAGGCGACATTCCAAAAGCACTCATAGCCCCTCCATTCATGATTCTTCTGCTAGTGACTCAAGTGTTTCTTCAAATGAGTCAACCCCTCATGATAGAAGAAGGAGAAAATTCCAAGATGACTTTAGAGATGTGAAGATCGAACCGCCAGAATTTGATGGCAGCTTGAATCCCGATATTTATTTGGAATGGGTTCGTTCTATTGAGCGAATTTTTGAAGCTAAGGACTTTGATGATGAGAAGTGCTTCAAAATTGCAAGCATCAAACTCAAAAAGTATGCATCAATATGGTTTGAGAACTTGAAGATGGAGAGGAACCGAGAAGGCAAGAGAAGGCTCAAATCATGGGCTAAACTGAAGAGGCTGATGGATAAAAGATTTCTTCCTGCCAGTTACAAACAAGACTTGTATCTCAAAATTTCTTCTCTCAAACAAGAAGATCTGAGCGTTGAATAGTATATTAGGGAGTATGAGCAACTCCTTATGACTAGTGGCCTTCAAGAAGTTCAGGAACAAAAAATTGCTCGTTTTATTGGCGGGTTAAATATCGATATTGCTGAAAAAGTGTGTTGCAAGTTCTCAAACTTGTCTTGAATCTTGTTATCTGTAAGAACCTGCACCACTAATTAAGGTAATTAGTAAACTAATTACGGTAATTAGGAAATAATTACATAATTGACCTTAATAATTATTATGAGGCTTTAATAATTACAATTAGTGGGTAAGAATGCTGAAAGTCGCTTTTCGGAAGAAAAGCGCAGATACCGGTTCTGCTACTCGGTATAAATGCGTACCGGAAAAGTATCCCGGAAAATTATAACGAATGCATGATAATTACTAGAATATTATGTAGGACTTGTAAAACAAGTTTCAAGTCAAAATGACGTAATCTGATGCCAGAACTGATACTGGCTATGGAAAAGCGCGTACCGGAAAGGTGCTCCGAAAAATAAAATAAAAATATGACAAATCTTAGAAAAATGTCTAGGTCTAGATTCCAAAGTTTGGGATCAATATTTTTTACTTTTCTATTAAGACTAATACTGCGCGATTAGTGGCTTGTGCCTATAAATAGACACATTAAGAGGGCACACAACCCTAGGCAGCCACCATCATACGTGAGAGGGCTGAGCTGAATTTCTGAAACACTGTGTCATTGGCTTCTCTTCTCTTTTCTTGAGGTTGAAGCCATTTCTTTCACATTTCCTCTTCTAAACACTTGATTAGGTGGGTTGTGGGAGTGTGAGGCTGCATTCTTGCACACTCAGCCACTGTTGAGTGAGTCCTTGAGGGCTGGTTGAGGTGTTGAGTTGTGTGAGGGGGAGTTGTGGGTGTTTCTTTGGTAGTGGAAGCTCCAAGAAGCAACCTTTGGGTAGAAAGACCAAGTCTTATGTACCATTTTCGTGCACCTTTGTTGGCCTAAGTTGAGGAACCTTGTGGAGAGCTCCAAGAGCTCACCTTGCTCTGTTTTGAGCTTTGGTAAGTTCTCTCACCTTTGATCTTAAGTTTTGATGCTTAAAGTTGATGTCTTGGCCATGTTTAATGAGTAAACAAGAGGGTATAATGAGTATGAACCTAAAATAGATTAAAAATACATGCTTTAACGTGTACATGTGTTAAAAGTTGGATATTTGGGATGGATATTCACGAAATGCAGAAACTGCATTCTGTCGTGAGATATCCGGATATTTGTCGAACAGATATCCGGATATCGATATCCGGATATGGTATCTGGATATTGATATCCGGATATGGGACCTGGGTATCCGGATATGGCATATCCGGATATGTCCAGTGTGATATCCGGATATGGCATATCCGGATATGTCCCTCATGATATCCGGATATCCTGGGTTTGCGCAGACAGTAGCTGTGCTGTGAGAACAGTGAGCTGTTGGGGGGTTTGTGGACCCTAGTTTAAGGAAGTTGAACTTCTGTAATTAATGAACTAAGTCAGAATCATATGATTAAGGGCTTATGGCTTTGTTGGAAGCCTTAAGACGTCAAACGTAAAGGAAAGGCGTAGTCTTTAAGTTGTATGCTTGTGATGCATAAATATTGATGTATTATTGGTCCATATCAGATTGTGATACTGCTGTTTTTGGACTTGAGAGTGGTTGGACTCTTGGCTTGGATAGCTAGCTTGCAAGGTAAGCTTTCGTGTCCTCGGTTTAGCCATTTTGTTGTTCCAACATGTCCCATGGGGATGGGTTTATGCATGCTGTGTTACATGCTTTGATATTTTGGAAATGCTGTTGAGCTATTTATGTGCAATGTGCTTTTATGAGATGCATGTGGTGTCCACCTATACGGTAAGCCTGAGTATGTAGTACATACAAGATGGTGAGGCTGTGGGTGAGGTACAGGTAGCGTCCATGTACTCATGTAGGTATAGACGTATTCCTACATTTCTCTGGCCAGTAGATTTGATAAACACACATGGCATGATTAATTGCTGCATCGCATAGTTTTGGAACTTATATTGTAAATACTGTTTTTGAACTTATATTACACATGTAAGTGAGCTTGGGGTGGAGACTCCTTGAGGACCCCTTGTCTTACTGAGATTTCTTGTTAGAGATCTCACCCCACGTTTGGGGACGCTTATTTCAGGATCAGGTAATGTTGAGGGCTCAGGTGGCAGGAGGCCAGAGCTGAGTTGATATTATGATATGTTGTTATGCTGGATTGACTGCTGTTATGTTTCCGTTTTGTTTGAGTTACATGTTGAGATTGTTATTGGGCATTGTTGCCTTATTTGGTGAGCATGGGGTTTGTCCATGCCACATGATTGTTATTGTCTTTTAATTCGCTGTTGTAATTAAAGTATCAGGATTTTGACCCAGGCTGCGTGTTGTAGTCCTGCGGTTTTAGATACTCACTTATGATTTATAAATGAGGTATTCCAGTTAGTTGTCTTGCAATTTACATACAGGCAGTATTTTATGAAATTGATTAAGTAATCAAGTTGGCTAAGGTTAATGACTTCATAATTGAATTAAAGAAAAAGTTATTCCGCAATTTTAATTAAGCGTGGCTTAATACGATAGTATGTTAACAATCCGGGTTAACACAGGCTGTTACATTTTATGGTATCAGAGCACTTTCTAGGGAAAAGCCTGTATGTATTGCAATAACTTAGGATGTGTCGTTGCGTGTCTACTTTGCGTTCTCTCTGATTGGTGTGTGTTATGATAATGCATATGTGACCACATGGCGTGGGCCTGATCAACTCATTCTTTGTGCAACTTGTGCAGAGTTATGGTGCCACCAAGGAGGAACACGAGTACGAGCGAGGATCAATCGGATCCTATCCTGGCTGCATTGGCTGAGATGCAGGCGGCCCGACTAGCCGACCAGGAAGCCACGAGGCTGGCAAACCAGGCGATGCTGGACGCTATTCGAGATGCGAACCGGCGAGCCACGGCAGAGGTTCTGGAGGAGAACCGGATGGCCAACATGACTATGATGAGGGTCATGTTGGAGGAGTTGAGGGCTGGTCCTGCTGCTGGCCAGTGTCCTCCACCACCTCCACCGCCGCCACCGCCTCCACCTCCGCCTAGTCAACAGGAGGACACCCAGAGTCAGATGGGTGAGGGCAGTCACTTGACGGGGGCTATGCAGACTATCCCCGTATTTGCTGAGGATCGTGACGAGATCGATCGCCGGCTGAATGCTTTCCGCAAGCATAAGCCACCTTCTTTCGACGGATCTTATGATCGCATT
Source organism: Gastrolobium villosum (assembly GCA_032173675.1). NCBI lineage: Eukaryota > Viridiplantae > Streptophyta > Magnoliopsida > Fabales > Fabaceae > Gastrolobium > Gastrolobium villosum. The sequence goes on along the minus strand of JAVKPL010012560.1, from coordinate 47,334 downwards.
GCTGCTGCTAGATGGCTTCAGGCGCTAGACAAGATTTTCCGGATCATGCAGTGCACCGATCCGCAGAAGCTATTGTTCGCCACTTACATGCTGGAGGGCGAGGCTCACGAGTGGTGGACCAACCTTTCTCACATCTACGAGATGTAGGGCCATGTGATGACGTGGCCATTCTTCGAGGAGAGCTTTCTGGGACAGTACTTTCCTTATGACTCTTAGGAGAGGAAGCAGGGAGAGTTTGACCGGTTGGTACAGGGCTCGTTGTCTGTCGACGAGTACCTGGCTAAGTTTAATGAGCTGGTGAAGTTTTCACACTTCAGGATGGCGAGGCCTACTCCTACATTCTTGGCTGCTAAGTTCCGCAAGGGACTTAATGAGGACATTGCTGGACATCTTGCTGGTTCTGCTTCGAGAGACTTCGGAGCTTTAGTACAGCAGTGTCGCGACATTGAGGACTACTGCCATGCGAGTCAGGCCAAGAAGGCCAAGGTTGAGGTGCCACAGGGTACCGGCGGTTCCGCTACCTGGAAGAACCGAAATTTTGCAAACAAGGTTAAGGGCAAACAGTTGGTGGCTAAGCAAGCGCCAAATCAGTTTAGAAAGACTGCTACACCGGGGAACGCCGCTAGACCTCCTGCCCCCAGATGCTCGGGATGCGGGAAGTCACATTTTGGGCCGTGCTCTACCGGACAGTTGATATGCTTCCAGTGTGGCAAGGAGGGCCACTACTCCAGAGATTGCCCGACGGCGAGAGTTGCTGTAGTGCAGGCTGTGCCTTTGCAGATGGTTCCTACTGGGGCACCAGCCGTGCCACCTACTACGGGACGTGTTTACACACTTGATCGTCAGCAGTCGGACAGAGCTCCGAACCTGGTTAGAGGTACTGTTACCATTGGTGGTTCAGCTGTTGATGTTTTGTTTGATTCCGGGGCAACGCACTCTTTTGCTGCTACCCCTATTGCTATGGGGCTTGAGTTGCCCAGTGATGTGCTTTCTCCACCGATGCAGGTGACCACCGCCACTGGAGAAAAATGTTTGACCTCCACTGTTCATCGCGATGTAGCGTTTCAGTGGGATGGCCGTGACTTCTCGGTAGATCTGATAGGATTGCCGATGGCCAACCTGGAGATTATTCTGGGCATGGATTGGTTGTCCAGAAACTGTGCATTGATTGATTGTTGTGCCAAGAGAGTGGTGATGTCTCCGGGTGGGTCCACAGCCAGTTCCTCACCGTTCATTTCAGTCCTGCAGGCGAGGAGGGCCTTGAGAGCAGGGGCATTTGGCTATGTCATGTTGGGAGGTTTGGTGAGTGGGACACAGGAGGATCTCACTGGCATTCCTGTGGTGAGGGAATTCCTCGAGGTGTTTCCCGAGGAGATTCCTGAGTTTCCACCGCAGAGGGAGATAGAGTTCTCCATTGATTTATTGCCTGGTGTGGGACCTGGATATTTGTCGCACAGATATCCGGATATTGATATCCGGATATGGGACCTGGGTATCCGGATATGGCATATCCGGATATGTCCAGTGTGATATCCGGATATGGCATATCCGGATATGTCCCTCATGATATCCGGATATCCTGGGTTTGCGCAGACAGTAGCTGTGCTGTGAGAACAGTGAGCTGTTGGGGGGTTTGTGGACCCTAGTTTAAGGAAGTTGAACTTCTGTAATTAATGAACTAAGTCAGAATCATATGATTAAGGGCTTATGGCTTTGTTGGAAGCCTTAAGACGTAAAACGTAAAGGAAAGGCGTAGTCTTTAAGTTGTATGCTTGTGATGCATAAATATTGATGTATTATTGGTCCATATCAGATTGTGATACTGCTGTTTTTGGACTTGAGAGTGGTTGGACTCTTGGCTTGGATAGCTAGCTTGCAAGGTAAGCTTTCGTGTCCTCGGTTTAGCCATTTTGTTGTTCCACCATGTCCCATGGGGATGGGTTTATGCATGCTGTGTTACATGCTTTGATATTTTGGAAATGCTGTTGAGCTATTTATGTGCAATGTGCTTTTATGAGATGCATGTGGTGTCCACCTATACGGTAAGCCTGAGTATGTAGTACATACAAGATGGTGAGGCTGTGGGTGAGGTACAGGTAGCGTCCATGTACTCATGTAGGTATAGACGTATTCCTACATTTCTCTGGCCAGTAGATTTGATAAACACACATGGCATGATTAATTGCTGCATCGCATAGTTTTGGAACTTATATTGTAAATACTCTTTTTGAACTTATATTACACATGTAAGTGAGCTTGGGGTGGAGACTCCTTGAGGACCCCTTGTCTTACTGAGATTTCTTGTTAGAGATCTCGCCCCACGTTTGGGAACGCTTATTTCAGGGTCAGGTAATGTTGAGGGCTCAGGTGGCAGGAGGCCAGAGCTGAGTTGATATTATGATATGCTGTTTTGCTGGATTAACTGCTGTTATGTTTCCGTTTTGTTTGAGTTACATGTTGAGACTGTTATTGGGCATTGTTGCCTTATTTGGTGAGCATGGGGTTTGTCCATGCCACATGATTGTTATTGTCTTTTAATTCGCTGTTGTAATTAAAGTATCAGGATTTTGACCCAGGCTGCGTGTTGTAGTCCTGCGGTTTTAGATACTCACTTATGATTTATAAATGAGGTATTCCAGTTAGTTGTCTTGCAATTTACATACAGGCAGTATTTTATGAAATTGATTAAGTAATCAAGTTGGCTAAGGTTAATGACGTCATAATTGAATTAAAGAAAAAGTTATTCCGCAATTTAATTAAGCGTGGCTTAATACGATAGTATGTTAACAATTCGGGTTAACACGGGCTGTTACATTATCTTTATCTAACCTTGGGTTAGTGGTGAGGCAAGTGGGTTCTTTATCAGTTGGGAGGGTGACTGATACAAATTAGTAACTAAATTCAGCTAAAACACAGTGTTTCCCTGAATCAAACTCAGTATTTGTATTTCCCAGCAATCAAAGATTAAACATTAAGTAATTCACATGGTTCTCCATAGTTCTGCTATGGATCAGAGTTTTTTAAAAGAAAAGAAGAAAGAAAACGAAAGAGAGGTGCCCTTGCAACCCCCAACAAACTCAGCCAATACTTGACCCCTTGGTATCCTCTTCTGTGCCTCCACTCCTTTGATATATTCCTCATGTAACTAACTTGCAATGCATGAAACGTCCTCCTCCTCTAATGTAACAGCCCGTGTTAACCCGGATTGTTAACATACTATCGTATTAAGCCATGCTTAATTAAAATGCGGAATAACTTTTTCTTTAATTCAATTATGACGTCATTAACCTTAGCCAACTTGATTACTTAATCAATTTCATAAAATACTGCCTGTATGTAAATTGCAAGACAACTAACTGAATACCTCATACATAAATAATAAGTGAGTATCTAAAACCACAGGACTACAACACATAGCCTGGGTCAAAATCCTGATACTTTAATTACAACATTAAATTAAAAGACAATAACAATCATGTGGCATGGACAAACCCCATGCTCACCAAATAAGGCAACAATGCCCAATAACAGTCTCAACATATAACTTAAACAAAGCGGAAAACATAACAGCAGTCAATCCAGCAGAACAACATATCATAATATCAACTCAGCTCTGGCCTCCTGCCACCTGAGCCCTCAACATTACCTGATCCTGAAATAAGCGTCCCCAAACGTGGGGTGAGATCTCTAAACAAGAAATCTCAGTAAGACAAGGGGTCCTCAAGGAGTTTCCACCCCAAGCTCACTTACATGTGTAATATAAGTTCAAAAACAGTATTTACAATATAAGTTCCAAAATCATGCGATGCAGCAATTAATCATGCCATGTGTGTTTATCAAATCTACTGGCCAGAGAAATGTAGGAATACGTCTATACCTACATGAGTACATGGATACTACCTACACCTCACCCACAGCCTCACCATCTTGTATGTACTACATACTCAGGCTTACCGTATAGGTGGACACCACATGCATCTCATAAAAGCACATTGCATATAAATAGCTCAACAGCATTTCCAAAACATTAAAGCATGTAACACAGCATGCATAAACCCATCCCCATGGGACATGGTGGAACAACAAAATGGCTAAACCGAGGACACGAAAGCTTACCTTGCAAGCTAGCTATCCAAGCCAAGAGTCCAACCACTCACAAGTCCAAAAACAGCAGTATCACAATCTGATATGGACCAATAATATATCAATATTTATGCACCACAAGCATACAACTTAAAGACTACGCCTTTCCTTTACGTTTTACGTCTTAAGGCTTCCAACAAAGCCATAAGCCCTTAATCATATGATTCTGACTTAGTCCATTAATTATAGAAGTTCAACTTCCTTAAACTTGGGTCCACACACACCCACTAGCTTACTGTTCACACAGCACGGCTACTGTTCGGTGAGAACCCAGGATATCCGGATATCAGAAGGGACATATCCGGATATGCCATATCCGGATATCACACTGGACATATCCGGATATTCCATATCCGGATACCCAGGTCCCATATCCGGATATCAATATCCGGATACCATATCCGGATATCGATATCCGGATATCTGTTCGACAAATATCTGGATATCTCACGACAGAATGCAGTTTCTGCATTTCGTGAATATCGAGTCCAAAGATCTCACTTTTAACACATGTACACGTTAAAGGATGCATCTTTAAGCATATATGAGTTCACTTATGTGTTGGTTATGTGTTAAACTCATTAACATACCAAGATACCAACTTTAAGCATTAAACATAAGATCAAAGGTGTAGGAAACTTACCCCAAGCTTTGAGCAGCCAACAATGGTGCTCTTGGAGCTCACAAGTCAGCTCCAATGTACAGACTTCAAGGGTGCACGAAAATGTCACCCAAGCAAGGACCTTTCTTCACAAAGAAAGCTTCTTGAGGCTTCACCACTCAAGAACAAGACTCCCAACCAAGCCAAGGAAGGAACTCAGCCTCACACTCTCCCTCAAACAGCAACACCCTCAGAAAACAAGACCACAACCTCCTTACAATGCACTCACTCAAGTGTTTCCATGGTGAAAGAGGGAGGATTTAAGCTAAAGGTGGCAACTTGGTGGTTTCTCTCAAGCAAAATGGCCAAGGAGGAAGGAAGGGAGAAGGGAAGGCAAGCTGCAGCCACCCAAGTCACGTAGAAATAAAAGAATGTCTAGGGTTGTGTGCCTAAAATGTCTATTTATAGGCACAAGGCCACTAACGCGCAGTATTAGCCTTAATAGCAAAGTAAAAGATCTTGATCCCAAACTTTGGAATCTAGACCTACGCATTTTTCTAAGATTTGTCATATTTTTATTTTATTTTTCGGAGCACCTTTCCGGTACGCGCTTTTCCATAGCCAGTATCAGTTCTGGCATCAGATTACGTTATTTTGACTTGAAACTTGTTTTACAAGTCCTACATATTATTCTAGTAATTATCATGCATTCGTTATAATTTTCCGGGATACTTTTCCGGTACGCATTTATACCGAGTAGCAGAACCGGTATCTGCGCTTTTCTTCCGAAAAGCGACTTTCAGCATTTTTACCCATTCATCATAATTATTTAAGCCCAATAATAATTTTTAAGGTCAATTATGGAATCATTTCTTAATTATCATAATTAATTAACTAATTACCTTAATTAGCGGTGCGGGTTCTTACATCTAACAACTTCTCTAACTCAGCACTAACCGCTTCCCTTGTAGGCATAGTGGGCCCATGCCAATGCTTCCTTGCGTTGTCCCTTACGTATACTTTACTGAATTGGGCCTTTCTTAGTTGGGCTCTATCAATACTCCCCCCCACAACCAACACCTTGTCCTCAAGGTGGAACTCAGGAAACTGATCATCCAATGCACAAAAATCCTCCCATGAATTTTCAAAATCTGGTAGACCATGCCATTGAATCAATACTTGCACCTTGCCTTGAGAGTCCCTTCGCCAATCCAGAACCGCAGCTGGAGTGACCTTCAGTTCCCATTCTTCGGTCAACATGGTGGGTAGTGACTGGGCATGCATGACAGCTGGATGAGCCTTTTTAAGAAGTGAAACATGAAAAACCGGATGAATTTTACACGCTTCAGGTAAACATAAACGGTACGCAGCTGCCCCAATTTTCTTTTCAACCTTAAAAGGTCCATAATAGCGCGGACTCAGCTTTTCATTGACCCTGGTAGCCAAAGTTTTCAATCTGTAAGGTTGAATCCGCAAATAAACCATATCCCCTTCTTCAAAACTGATATCCCGTCTATGCTGATCAGCCAAAGACTTCATACGGTTCTGAGCCTTCACCAAATTGCCTTTGAGTTCATCTAAAATGGCCTCTCGTGAAGCTAATAAAGAGGACACAGCATCCACTTTTACAAAACTATTGCCCACCCGCAACAAATGAGGTGGATCCACACCATATACAGCCTTGAATGGTGTCGTGCCTGTTGACTCTTTGTAAGTGGTATTATACCAAAATTCCGCCTAGTGTAACCATTTTGGCCAACTTTTAGGTCTTGGACTGCAAAAACAACGTAAATACGTCTCTAACCCCCTGTTCACCACTTCGGACTGCCCATTACATTGAGGATGATACGCAGTAGTGTAGTGCAGCTTGGTTCCCGCGGATTTAAATAACTCAGACCAGAATTTACTCAAAAATACGCGATCTCTATCCGAAACCACCACCAAAGGAAACCCATGCAATCTGACCACTTCTTTTACAAACAATTCAGCCACATCCTTAGCCGAATAAGGGTGAGATAATGCCAAAAAATGTGCATACTTTGAGAGCCTATCAACCACAACAAAGATTGTATCCACCCCAAACGCTCTAGGCAACCCCCCAATAAAATCCATCGAAATTTCAGCCCAAATTTGATTAGGAATAGGCAATGGTTGTAACAAACCAGCTGGGGACAAATTTTGCACCTTACTTTGTTGACATATAGAACAAGCAGTAACATATTGTTGGATGGTCTTCCTCATTCCCTCCCAATAAACCAAACTTAAAGCTTTTTTATAAGTCCTTGAAAAACCAGAATTCCCCCCAAAGCTAGAGTCATGTAACTCATGCAAAATCATGGGAATAAACTTAGACTCTTTAGATAAAACCAAGCGATCCTTGTAAAACAGCCTACCTCCAACCACCTTGAACCCGAAATGAGATTCCTGGTTCAAAATCAGATCTTGCATCACTCCACGTAACACTGGATCTGCCTGCACTTCCTTTTCCACCTCTTCTAATTGAGGTAATTGCACCTGGGAAATCATAGAACACTGCATCTTTCTTGATAATGCATCAGCGACTACATTCTCTTTTCCGGGCTGATAATGTATCTCAAAATCATACCCCAACAACTTAGAAACCCACCTTTGTTGTTCCTCCCCCAACACCCTTTGTTCCAAAAGAAAACGGAGACTCTTTTGATCCGTTTTCACAATAAAATGCCTCCCCAACAAATACGGTCTCCATTTTTGCACTGCGAACACAATTGCCATTAATTCTTTTTCGTAGACCGACTTATTCAACGACCTGTCAGAAAATCCCCGGCTAAAATAAGCCACTGGCCGGCTATCCTGCATCAACACGGCCCCCACACCCTTACCAGAAGCATCCGTGACCACCGTAAATGTCTTAGCAAAATCAGGCAATGCAAGAACCGGCACACTGCACATGGCTCTTTTCAATAGATGAAAAGTTTCTTCAACGGTTTCCGTCCACCGAAACCCATCCTTCTTAAGCAAGTTAGTCAATGGTTGTGCTATCTTTCCGTAATTCTTGACGAATTTACGGTAATATCCCGTCAACCCCAAGAACCCCCGCAATTCCTTCACAGTCTTAAGAATTGGCCATTCCACCATCGCTTTAATTTTTTCAGGATCAGCACTGACTCCCTCAGCAGCGATATAATGGCCCAAATATTCAATTCGGGCTTGACCAAAACTACATTTTTTTTTGTTGGCAAAGAGTTTGTGCTGTCTTAATGCCGAAAACACTTGCATTAAATGCTGAAGATGCTCCTTGGCACTCTTGCTGTACACTAAAATATCATCAAAAAAAACCAAAGTGAATTTACGCAAGAAAGGTTTCAGTACCTCAGTCATTAGAGCATTAAAAGTGGAAGATGCGTTCGTAAGTCCAAATGGCATCACTAGATACTCATAGTGACCTTCATGAGTGCGAAATGCCGTTTTTGGGATGTCCTCCTCCCTCATACGTATTTGGTGGTACCCCGATTTTAAATCAAGCTTACTAAAAATCGTGGACCCTTCAACTTCATCTAAAAGCTCCTCCACCACAGGTATCGGAAACTTATCCGGAACTGTAATTTTATTCAAAGCCCTATAATCCACACATACTCTCCAGCTATCGTCCTTCTTCTTTACCAGAATTATCGGACAAGCATAAGGGCTAATACTAGGTCTAATAAAACCATCACTCAACAACTCCGCAACCAACTTTTCAATTTCATTTTTTTGATAATACGGGTACCTGTAAGGACGAAGATTTGGCACTGGACTCCCTGTCTTTAAAGTAATTGCATGATCTCTTGAACGTGGGGGTGGCATGCCTTTAGGTTTCATAAACAAATCAGCAAATTCCTCAATTAAATCGGTCAACTCCTTCCAACCCACCCTACAAATTTCTTCCTCCTGCTTGACATTCCCCTCTTCTTTTTTTATATAAAACCCGTGACCCTCATGCATCAAAGCCTTAGTCATAGACTTAAGAGAGGAAATAGTACGAGATAGAGACGGATCACCTTTGATGACAGCTTCTTTGCCATGATCCACATACCGCAGCGTCATTGCCCGAAAATTTGCTTTTATTTCCCCCAAATCTCTTAACCATTCCATTCCTAGAACAATATCGGTTCCCCCCAGATCAAAGACAAACAGATCTTGTATAACTTCCAGATTCTGAATGACTATGTTGACCTTTCTATAAACTCCTCTACATTCCACCTTGTGTCCATCCCCCATCTCCATTCGATACACAGGAGTATCTTCCATTTTTAGCCCTAACCGCCGTACCACTTCGGAGTTGATAAAATTGTCGGACGCCCTACAATCAATCAACACCCTCAACTGTTGACCTTCAACCAACCCCCAAACCTTCATCGATTGACTCGAGGTAAGCCCCATCATGCTCTGCAAAGTCAGTTGCAACTCCAGATCTTCCTCTTCCTGCGTATGGCCCTTCCCTTCAGCCGCGTCCGTTGTCGGTGTTTCCTCCTCCTCGCCGTTTCCCTCATCCATAATCAACAGGTGTAATTGCTTGGACGCACACCTATGTTCCGGTGACCAACGTTCTTCACAATGGAAGCAAAGTCCTTTTCGCCTCCGTTCACTCACCTCCGCGTTACTCAGCCGTCGGAAGTTGTTCCGTTGCCCTTCTTCCTTGCGATGCATGGTGGCCGCCCCTTGTGTTGTCGTTCCAGCTTTCCCCCTATTGAACGCATTAGGGTTCTGACTTTCAGAATGAGCACTAGATTGAACCGACCCACTAAAACTAACAGGGTTGTTTTTTAAAACCCCATTCTTTTGAAACGAGGCCTGTGTTATAACCCGTTGCGGTCCAGTACCTGCTTTGGGCCCAAAATACCCTACCCCCTCATCAGCCCAAGCAGCATTACGTAAATCAATTTTTTGGGCCAGCTTAATCATAGCCGCCAAGCCCAACCCAGGAGTCATCAACACCTCCTGACGAATGCTGTGTTTTAACCCACTTAACCAGGCCCCTTTCAGGATCTCTTCGTCGGCGTAGCGCATGGTGCCCACCACTGCCTCAAACTCACCCCTAAATTCCATGACCGAGCCACTCTGCTTCAACGAATACAAAGGGCCATAAGGATTGTCCAACAATTTCGGTTGAAACCTACTCAACACTTCTCGCCGGAAAAAACCCCAGTTCGCCGTGGGTTTGTCCATCTCCCACCAACGATACCAGGTCAGTGCTTCCCCTTCAAGTACTAGCATCACCGCCGGAACCTTCTCTTCTTCCCCGATTTCGTTCACCTGAAAATAACGTTCAACTTTGCTTAACCATGCGAACGCGTTTTCTCCGGAGAAGATGGGAATGTCCAGTTTTCTAATTCTGGGTTCCATGAAGTTGCTTCCCTTAGAACCCTCTGAGCCGTGTCGCGGCCCACTTCCATGTCCCCCATTGCGTCCGTTCCAAAACTCATCAGAACGCAGTTGCTCCATTCCCGCTCCGAGTTCTCGTAGTTGTCGGATGATCTCCGCTTGATTGGTATCCGAAGCATCCATCCGCTGTAACAACTCATTTTGCGTGCGTTCACCACGACGGAACCTCTCCTCAATTCCTTCCATGCCTCGAGTCACAACCATAACCCAGCTCCCAGTCGGAGCTTTGATACCACTTTGATACAAATTAGTAACTAAATTCAGCTAAAACACAGTGTTTCCCTGAATCAAACTCAGTATTTGTATTTCCCAGCAATCAAAGATTAAACATTAAGTAATTCACATGGTTCTCCATAGTTATGCTATGGATCAGAGTTTTTTAAAAGAAAACAAGAAAGAAAACGAAAGAGAGGTGCCCTTGCAACCCCCAACAAACTCAACCAATACTTGACCCCTTGGTATCCTCTTCTGTGCCTCCACTCCTTTGATATATTCCTCATGTAACTAACTTGCAATGCATGAAACGTCCTCCTCCTCTAACAACTTCTCTGACTCAGCACTAACCGCTTCCCTTGTAGGCATAGTGGGCCCATGCCAATGCTTCCTTGCGTTGTCCCTTACGTATACTTTACTGAATTGGGCCTTTCTTAGTTGGGCTCTATCAGTGGCTTAGCCTTTAATCTCAATTGTGGTGGACTCTTATCTATCCCGTTTACTTTTACAAAGTGTCTTTTCCTTTTTCTCATACCCATCACGTATCATTTAGTTTGAGTATTTGGTGTAGGTAATAAAGGAGAATATGGAGAGTGAATTTTAGGATGGGTGGGTTTGGTTTGAAGTTTAAGCTCTTGAATCTTGGCTAGAGCTATGGCTTTGGTTAGGGTGGGGGGATCAAAAGAGGAAACCTCATATTGAGTTTGAGGTTTTAATCCTGAGATAGAGCAACTTAGTAAAAAGGATTCAGGTAACCCATTTACCTTGTTGGACAGAGATTCAAACTCAGCTTGATACTCCATGACAGAGCCTTGTTGCATCAACTTAGCCAATTTACCTTGATAGTCTTCGAGCTCTGAAGGACCAAAGCGCACTTGAAGAGACTATAGAAATCCTTCCCATGAACTTATGGTTGTATTCTTGTGCAACCATCGGTACCAAGCTAAAGCTTTTCCCGAGAAATAAAATGGGGCTATCTTCAGTCGTTGCTCATCAACAATGTCATAATAGTCAAAAAACTGACTTATCTGATAAATCCAGTCCTGTGGGTCTGAAGAAACATCAAACATCGAAACCTTAAGATGCAGGTTCTTTGCTGCTGGAAAATCCATAGGGCCCAGATATTGGTTGCCAGCGGAAGAAGCGGGCGATGGTTGATGTTCTCTGTAGTTGTCAAAGATCGCATCGAGCTTGCATGTGATCTCCAGGAATTGTTTGTTCATCTGATTCTTGAGGTTGACAATTTCAGATTGGGTTTGGTCAACCCTATCGTCGAGAGTTCGAACACGAGTGTCGGGTGCCATGTGTTCAGGGATGAAAGCACCAGTTGATAGAATCACAGTTCTACCGTAGAATAGGGATGAAGAGATGAGGGAGAATAACGAACAGAGAAAGATGAGAGAAGAATCAAGTAGTTTTTATTCACAAATTTTCTGCCGATTTACAACAACAGTTCCCTTATTTATCTCAACCGGTTGTTACAACTAACTCACAACCGATTTACACATGTACTAACAGTTAGTATTCTTTACATCATAATCAACGAGAATATAAAACGTAATATTCTATTTCACTTTCTACTTACATACGAATTCCTCTTCATTGAAGCGGTCGGGTCTCCTTATGTTCCTTCTTGGTCTCCCTTCATTTGTAGGACGTCTATCCTCACGTGCTTCTGGATCCTTCCCCTTTTCAGCAGCAGCATGCCTTTCCTCTTGTTCTTCCTCACTCAGCTTCGATGCTTCTTTGCTTACTGCCCTAGGATTGAGTTGAGAGGATCCCAACTCCTTCTCATCAGCTGGATTATTGTTTTGGGCTGGGTTATGACCCATATTATTTGGGCTTGGTTCAATTGAGCCCATATCAGTATAAGAAGTAAAAAAAGTTGCAAACCTAATAAAAGTCAAAATATTAAGAAAAAAAGTCAACGTCAAGTTAATTAAACATCTTGGTCCGTAATTTAAAAGAGGAAACCAATGTTGTCAAACTCGAGTTTCTACATAGAAACGGAAAAAGGTGGTAGAAACGTAAAACGTATAAAAGACACGAAACGTAAAGTTTCTACTTTCTATCACTTAAGGTCAAGATACCAAAATTATATATATGCATGAATAAAATATGACATAATGAACATGTGTGTTGAGTCACTTATCTATCTAAAAAAAAATTATTTTTCATAACCAAGTATCAAAATTATAAATAGTGATAATTAACAAGTAATGGATAATCAATCCGCTCTAATTGCTTCATACACTCTGCAGATTTTGGATCATCACTCGTTATGATATAATTTCACTTCTTTCAATGCACACAATGATCCAAAAATACAACATAATTCTTATAGCATAACTTATAATAGAATTGCAATTTTATATGACATAATTATAAAAAATATATCCAAATAAAAAGATATTAAGATACTGTGAATATGATTGGTGAAAAACGAGAATTAAGTTTTTTTTTTAATTTTTATTTTGTAAATATTTTTTTATTAAATTTTTGGTTTTAAGTAAAAATGGTCAAAACGGTAAAAACATAAGTTTTTACCATTTTTACGTAGCGTTTCTACCAGTTTTTACCAAGGATAGTTTTTACTTGAGTTTTAACACGCACACCACTCTAATAAAAACGTAAGTTTTTACGTTTTTACCCTAGTTTTTTATACCAATGGGGGAAACAAATGGCCTATTACATTAAAATTGAAATTTAATGTAAAAATTTTGAAATTTAACCAGAAATCGCAAAAATAAACAAATAGTTAAATCTCGCCCCAAACTCTTGATTACAGTTATAAATTAAAATACATATTACAAAAAATATTTACAAAAAATCCGGAAGCCTTTATTACTGTTTATAGTTTTCAAGAATAGACGCATCAGAAGGAAATTTTTTTTCTAAATTAATAAAAATCAAATTGCATAAGAAGAAAAAGATCCAATCTCATGCTAATTAAATATCTGTCCTAAATTTAAATGAGGAAACAAACGAGTTATTACATAAAATTTGAAATTAATGTAAAAAAATCAAATTGAACTTTAAGCCCTAACCAAAAATAAATACATAAATTCCATCTCAAATTTCTAATAATAATAATTAGAAAAAAAAAGTTAGAAAACCTTTGTTGCTACTTATAGTTTGCAATGAAAGAAATTAGTCTCATATGACGAGGAAAAGTTATTAATCTAATAAAAGTCAAATTATAATGAAAAAGAGCCAATATGAAACTAATTAAACATCTAGGACATTAATTTAAATTAGGAAACAAATAAACTATTAAATCAAAATTAAAATTTGAACAAAACTTACCAAAAATAAAATTGATGTAAATTACACTCTCACAAACTGAAACCCAAACCTAAAAATTAAATAAATATTACCCAAAATTATACCTCACAATAATTGAAAAGAAACAAAAAGTAACCGTGTTATTAATAAGAGTTAATAAAGAAGTTGGAAGCATTTATTTCCGTTTATAGTTTTCAAAAGTGGTTAATCTCACTAGGATTTGTAAAGAGAGCAGGTTTTGCAACTCGTCTATATGTGCAGAGAAGCCATTGGGAGAAGATTCCCACTTCATATATGAGGAAGAACAAACCATTAGCATTGCTCATAGTATTGGTGGTTGGGCTAGGAAAGGCATAGACACGGGAGAGTATGCTCGAGAAGTCATGAAAAATGCTACCGTTGCAGTTAAACAAGAATCAAAAGACTCTGTTGGCCCAAAAAGAGTCTTGAATCATGCTTTAATGAAAGGGTCCTCTATTGCTTCCATTGTAAGTCTCAAGAAACATGTCTTACATGGTGTTAACGTTGGTGATAATGGGTTGATGTTATTCATAAACAATAGAATGTTGTTTCGCTCACCCATTTAGCAGCACAAATTCAACACGCCCTATCAGTTGGGGAATGGTTTGAAGAGTTATTTTTCTGACTCTGCTATGGAGTATCATGTTCTGGTTGAGCCTGGGGACATTGTAACATTAGGAAGTGATGGTGTTTTTGATAATATGTTTCCGTTTGAGATTGAAGTGATTCGGAAATAGTTGAATGCAGAAGGAAGATTAATTGATGTAGAAGAATGTGCTAAGGAAATAACACAAGTGGCTCGATGCCTTTCCATGTGTAAACTTAGTGGAAGCCCTTTTGAAGATGCTTGTAAGAAGGCAGGAGTTAATCATAAAGGTGGAAAAATTGATGATATTACAATTGTAGTTGCTCATATTATTGTATGAAAGTTGTTTACTTTTTTAAACTGGGTTATCCATGTTATTGAATGAATTGGGCATTTGCACTTGTCACTCTCTTAGTTGCTTTTTATGTTTATGTGATTTTAGATGATGCAAATTTACTTATTATTCTAGTTAAATGTGCACAAATTAAAGTGCTAATTCCACAACTACTAAAGCATGCCTTTTTCCATTTCATAGAAATACAAGATAACATAAATGACTAACAATTGATTGGGCTCAATTTAATAACCTAGCTCTATTGACAATTAAACACCAACATATTCTATTAAGCATTCAGACAAAATGGTTTTGAATATCTATAATTTTCATTTGTTTTTCATCAATGCAACATGGAAAACAAAGCACACCATAATAGCAAATAATGCAACAACATGCAAAGGAGTGTCAACGAATAGTAATGCATATTTGTGCCTTTTCCATTATCATTCTTGTTGGCAATTGTTTTTCCTTTATCAATCTTATTGGCGTGTTCCTTACATAGTGCCCTAATTGGAGTGTCAAACATAATTTTGAAGTAGTTGTAATTCCTTTTTCCGAATTGTGTGTGTTGCAGTAAGCATATTTCCTCTTGTTATTTTTACATGATTCTGGTTATCTCCACAAATTGAAGATTACTGACATGGAAATGGTAAAAGGAGTCAAGGGGCTTAGTTATTAAGATGAACTTGGTTGGTCCCTGTGAATATGAGCTCACAGAATCTCTAGCTAAAGCTGAATGTTTCATTCTGAAAAGTAACCCAACTTTCTGATTGTATAATCTTACATATATGTTAGTATTGAATAATTTTCGCTAATTGAACATTCTGCACGTAATTTATAAATTATTTATCAATAGACCATATTTTCAAAACTATTTATCAATTTACCTTAATTTAACCAAGTTGATCAAATGGGCTCAGCTTCTTACCAAAGTTTGACCAAAGTTGTCAAATAGGAACACACCACTTATAAAATTCAGGTAAGATGCAGGACACACTCGGTCAACTTTGGACAAAGTAAGATAAATGAGTAAATTTCTGAAAGTAGAGTTATTGATAAATAGTTTTTAAAATAAGTGTACTCTCGATCAATCGGCCTAATAAATTTATATCTGCTAAACCTATCTTGGTACATCGCCAAGCTTAATAAAAAAAAATGAACATATGAAGTCAACCAACGAATACACACATTTGACAAAAGATAAGGTAGAGGTCAAGTAATTAGAACCATAGGGAAAGAGGTATTGTTTACAGCAACTTGACATCTCATTTAAATTTATCTACGAGACAGCTCTTGTAATAGGAAAGGTATTTCAATTTATTCATTTCCTTTCTTTTTACTATCTTTTTTTTTTTTTTCTGTTGTGATACTGGGTAAATTTTAAATTTTCATTCTTAACTAATTCATATTTAACCACTTGACTTATTAAAAGATGCCATCTCTGTTCTATCCAAAAATTCAACATGAGTAGGCCAAATTTATGGTGATACCTTCCGTAATTTGTCTGAGTCGTAATTAGTCCCCTAGTACTTTGATGCTTACTTAATTCCACTTGGAGAGGTTCCTTCTTGAAATCAATTCCATTATTGTAATATTAAAGGTGCTATAATCTTTTCGTTTATCCATACTATTAGTCTATGTTAAGTTACTTGGCTTACCATTAGGAATCCATTACATTATTTTTATATTCACTACCACAGTGAAGTATCCGAGTACAGAAATTTCTGTATTTCTATACCCTCCAAATATATCCGGATATTGTTCAAGTAGTATCGCAACACAAGCCCTGCACTTTCATTCCTTTCATTAAATCCAATGAATTCTAGTATAATCTAATTCTAGTTTCTCTCTTGAACTACTCTGATTTCGTTAGTACATAACAAAGCATGAAGAAATCTATATCTCAAAGTTAATGAAGTACATACACTCACATGTCATCTCCATCATCAATAACAAAAATGAAAGTGATTAGAATTCCATTTAGTGCAAATACAGAATCTCAAGCTGCATAAAATTCGACTGGAGTTAAATTACAAAGAAAATCACCAAGCTAGTTCTTTACTATCTCATTCATAATAAATTTATAAAATCAGACCATAATATGAATGCAATCACCCATATCCACAATCATTCCAAGTCACATTCATTCATACATTCATCCTCATATTTCATTTGTTTGAATTTCTAAATTTCTAAAGAGAATGATTGTAATAGAATGAAACCTAGTTTATGAAGGAAGAAATGTCAAATCTCACCTAATTTGGCCGAGATGATTAGGAGTGAAAGGAGTTTGTGTGAATTTCTCATTCTTTGATTTACTCCAAGCAACAAAGGTAGGGATTCGTGAATTAAAAGAGTTGCTGCACTTTCTGCATAACAGGGGAACATTGATGCCCAAAAAGATGTAAAAATGAGGAATTGAGAAGGTGAAAAGAAACTTGGGTGGGTGTGGTGGAGTTGTGGGGAATTCGAAATGGCTGAAAGGAGAAAATTGAAATATGGTGCAGCCAAAAGAATGGGCAAAATTATGCACTCTACCATGCTCCTTAGGATTTTAATTACCTGAATTTGAATTTGCTTGAGTTTTTATTGGTTTAGATTTGTGGATACACTAAGTTTGGTGGGTATGAAGTGGAATGAGAAAACACTTTTGCCTAAGCTAAAACATTGAAAGATGATATATATGAAGAAAGGTTCCGATTGTAGCGTGTTCGGAAATTTTGTGTAAATAGGAATAAGGTTACTAGTACTTGACATTTCTCTCGTGTTTATTTTCAAAAGCCCATTTTTGTGTAATAACTCGAATTTAAATTGGTTATGAAAAATGTGATTATTTATAGTGCAGTGGTTCAATTCACTCACTTTTTTTATTCAATTTTGAGTATAAATCAGAATATTCCCTGGCCGACAGCTGAAGATAGATTTTTTCGAGACATATAAATGATCGAAATAGATTTTATCTCTACCAACAAAATATTTTCCACATGTACGATCAAATATCGAACCTCTGTCAACTGTGCCGGATTTTATTAGTATTTCAATTTCGATTCAGTTTTTTATGCCAACCCGAACCAATAAAACTACTTTATCAATTTAGAGAAAAACAATAGTTTAATTATTAAATTAATTCAAAAAAATATAATTATTTATGATTTGATTCAGTTCAATTCAATCTATAAGATTTTTTTTTTTTTTACACAACCTTGCTAAGAATAAAGAGTGCATCGAGGCAGTGCGAGGATTAGTAACCTGTAACATGGTCAAGGCTGATGATAAATATTTGTGTATTTGCAAACTTTGTCCTTATATTGAAATAATATTGTTTGCTACCATTTTACAAAAAAAAAAAAAAAAAAAAAACCTAGATGATGTGTCCTACCGCATGCGTTGGATAACAATATCGTTTATAAGAGAAAGACTGAAGCTTGAGTTGGCAGTGGCTAGTATAGCTGGAATGGACTGCAATAACTCACACATGTAATTGACAAATGTAATATAATTAATAAAATAATATAGTATGAAAATTATTTACCAAAATAATAGTTTGATCATTTTTTACCGCGATTAATCATATGAGCCCAAAAACATAACTTGTAATAGACACGTTTTTTTTTTGTTGGTATTAATAATAGACACGTTTCGTATGTGGCGATCATATGATAAAAAAATATTCAAGAAATATTGAATTATATTACTTTAATAAAATTTTTTAAATTATTTCGATTTTCAAAATAATTACAATACATCGGTTATTCTCCCCGTATTAAGAGATAAGAAAACAGTTTCACATAATTTTTATTCACATAATCTGGAATAAAGAATTATTAATTATTAATTTTGAAGAAAAAAATAGAAAGAACGGACCAAAAAATGGTGGTAACTGATATTATGTGTGTTTTAGATAAAATTATGCCAATGTGACACAGCTCTAGTTGATTACTATATTGTCAGAAAAAGTTATTCATAGTTGAAAATAGAACCAACACCCTGAATACCTGTCAGACTCTAATATAAATTATAATATCACTCTAAAATCAAGTTTTTAAGGTTTCAGAATTAAACTTAAAAAGAAAACAAATAAAACTTTTTAAATCAACAAATTTAGTAAACAAAAAATAAAAATCACGTGACTTGAGCATGACAATTTGAACTAAAAGATAACACACTAAGAATCAAAATCATAACCACTTGGGAGGGGTATAAGTACCGTAATCTTTGGACTCGCACCCGAACTCTGAATTAGTCCCATAGACGGCTCAAAGAGTCGAACCCATAGAGATACCGGAGGTTTTGATTCGCCTCAAATAAATAATTAGGATCAGTTTTAAAAAAAAAAAACATAACCACTTGGTACCAAATATTATAATGTAAAAAATTATGTGAACCCAAAACCAAAAATTTAAAAGTGATGTACCTTATGGATTTTATATTCCATTTATCATGCGGTCTTAGCAGTTTGGTCGTTTTCCAGTCGACCTAATTAGCTGCCATATTTGTCAAAAAGTGATGTCAGAAATCCCGGAACTAAAAGATGTTCCTACCTAGTTGAATATAAACTAGGAGAAAAAGAAAAAGAAAAAATAGCAATTTTTGTTCATTGCACTAGCAATTGGTCCAACCTAAATGTACCTAAATGACAAAACTAAGTCTAAAAAGTAGAAGAAAAGAAAAAAGTTGGTCTCCACATGTTCTCTGCTCTTGTTATTTACATATGGTTTCTTTTCTACCTTACTTTATCAAGTATGATTATTATGTCAAAAGTCCCACTTCTTCCCCCCCTTCATCTTTAGACTTTCTTCTCGTCTGTTTGTCAATCCTGCTTGATTTCAATGTCTCCCATTACAATCAATGAAAATCAAAATCCACAAAACAAGGAAAAAAAAAAGGAAAAGGATAAATTATGGTCTATAACTTCATTGTAATTGCTTTGGAAGGGTACTTCTTAGTTTGCAATTCTCTCTCTTTTACCACATTACTTTTCTACATCTTTCTATCCTTGTTGCAATTTTCATGGGAGTGCACCAATTTAAAACCTTAACTCACAAAAAATAAAAAGACCTTACCATCACAATTGAGAAAAATTTATTCAAACTAATAACTCTGCTTTTAATGTTATTGTCCTTGTTTAGTTTATCCGTACTTTTAGTTTGCGATAAACCTTACGCACAATATAAGAATTTTTGCTTTATGTATGCGTGATATTATTCACCCATAATCCAGGAAACAGAGTACCACTGTAATCCACAAAAAAGAGTACCACAGAAGGAATACTAGTGATCAACACCTGCATAGGCCCTGGAGATGTAACAATTTACAAATATGGAACTGTCTTTGTCGATAAATATTCTGCATTTGAAAACAGAAAGAAAAGAATGTAACAAAAGAGGGAGAAGAAAAAGGTTTTTGCTTTACTTCTTGATCTGAATGGGAGATAGAGAACTGATACAGAAATGGTTTTTCTTCTCATTGGAGTCAGAAGAAAGAAAATCAAAACCCAGAAAACATCAATTTATGTAGTTTTGAGTTGCTTAGAAAACTAATAAAAACTAAAACTAGCATGACCAAGAAGAGGGACCCCCCCTTCAACCTTCATTGAGTTGACCCACCCACCTTCCTTTTGGGTGCAGCTTTCCTTGATGACAACATAGGATAGAGCTAGGTCCTTAGAACAGTCACTGTTTTCAAGTAAAATGTGTTCCAAGGGATCTTCCTTATTTCCTAACCCTCCCTTTACCTTCTCATCAGTCTCTTAATCTCTAAACACAACTTCTCTCTTGGAATGAAATTGAGTTGATTCATATGATCATAATTTGTGAGGCCCTCTCTGGCTCATGATTATTCCCTTACGATATGTTGTATTTCTAACAGAAATCCATGAATAACCGTTCATATAACACAAAGAGAGAAAAATAAAAATTCATCTAAGAGGAAAGAGATAGTAATAGTAATACTCTTAAAGCAAAAGATAAAGAAGGCTTTGTCATTACATTGGAGGAAGAAAAGTTTACAAATTGAACAAGCTATATACCTATTGATTAAAAAACAAATGAAAACCCAATGATCACAGCCTGATGATACACAATCTCTCTTCCTTCTCAAGAAGGAGATTCTGAAATTCTAGGTGAAGTCACAGGGAAAAGAGGCAAGAGCTGTGGCTCGAAGTCTCTAGGAGTTGACATGGGTGATGGATGCAAGTAGAAACCCTTCTCAGCTATTGCTTTATCTTCCTCTGAAGAGCTTCCAAGTGAAGGTGAGGACTTGTCAAAAGGGTCATCATTCAATGGAGTGACAGGGCTAAGAGCAAGTGAAGGGAAATCAAGCAAGCTTGGTGAGAGAATCTCTGGCTTGCGGGGAGAGAACCCAGAATTTTGAGCAAAATTGGGCATCAAGGTGTTGATCATGAGGGTGTTCTTGAGGTTGCTGTTCCTCCTTTCATAGAGCTTGAACCCCTGCTGCTTCTTTGGTGGTATCTTCATGGGTGGGATGTTGAAGTTTCTGGATGATGATGATGATGATGATGGTGTTGGTGGAATTGGATCTTGTGGGTGTGATTTTGATGATGCTGGTTTTGTGGTTTCTGATGGGCCAGTAAGCATTTGAACTACTTGCTTGAAAGTGGAAGTGTCAGCTTGGACAAAGGTTGTAGGGTAAGGGTTTGAGTCAGATCTAGGGATGGTGTTTGGGGTAAGAGGTGGTGTGGGGATTTTGATGCCAATGCTATTGCTGCTACTCATGGTTCTTGGAGATTTTAAAGATTGCTTCTCTCTATCTTGGAGCCTTAAGCTTATATCCATTGATGGAGGCTAAGGGTAGTTACTATTTGCCTTGCACAAAAACCAAGCCTTTGAAAATGAAGAGCAAATAGTTTGGGTCAAACTTGGAGAAGAAAAATGGAAGAGTGAAAAAACAAGGATTGATGAAAGAAAGAAAGAAAGAAAGAAAGAGGGTGTGGTTGCTTATTTAGCTTGTGTTTTTTGTTTTGGTTTGTACCACTTTTCCATTTTCTTATACTTATAATATTCTCTCTCTCTTGAAAATTGAAATTACTGTGCTCTTTTTAGTGGGCCTTCAGAGAAAATGGCCCCAACGGTTGAAAGAGAAACGGTAGAATAAAAATTATTGTATACAGCTAGCCTATATAAATTTTGAAGATTCGTTATATAAATAAAAATGATTTAACATTACATTAATATTAAAACTAAAAAAAAAAACATGCAACACAAATTTATGTAATGATTTAATATACAATAATGACGTGTGAATTATTAATTCGCTTATGTTACATCTCTCTCATGCTTGTTTAAAACAAGAATCTCTGATGGAAGAAGTAGGAATAATTTGGCAAATAGCATATGTGCCACACCACTGGCAATAGGGGAAAGTTATGATGATTGTGGAGTTAAATATACGAGTGGCATTGACTTCAGAGCCCAAACATAGAGACTCTTGTATTGGGTGATGGGATTGGTAATGATAACTACATGTTTGATCAGAACACCCATCCCATTCCTAGATTGTGCTTTGTGTGAACTTTCAAACAGAGAGTGCCTAGCACGTACCAATGACAATCATCTAAGACCTAAACCCAACTCTTTCATACACGACACGGTCACACGGCTAACTAACCGAGTTATGAAGTAGGAGAAGTTTTTTTTTTGGCGGGACCATGGTGATCCCTCCCAAAAAAAAAGGGATGAAGTGGAAAAAAATTAAAAGAAAAAGATAAAAAATGAAAGAAAATTCTTCATTTATATAAAAAAAAAAGAAACACGGAATAAATGGTGGATCTGAAGCATGTTAAATTTTTTTTCCTCGCAAACTCAACCTCATTACCCCACGCCTCATACAGACAAGACGACAAACCTAGGAAAAAAAATCACACGCATAAAAAAAATAATAAAATTTACGTAGGTCATGTTATTATTATTATTAGGAAAAAATTACTTTTATGATATATGTGATAATTTTTTCTCCTACACACCTTTCGATAACTGTGTCGCATTTTTTTTCATTTCTTTTCATTTTTCAGGTGTGGACCCATAAATTTATCTCTATGACATGAGATAACTTATCTCCTTTAACATGAGATTAATAAAATCCTTATTATTATTTACAGATTCTACTTTATGTTACTAGTCATTAATTTTCTTTCCAATTGATAGATGGAATCATGTGTTGCTATTTTCTTTTGGGGTATATTATTATCAAGTAATAGTAGATATATTATCTTATGTTATGAATATAATAATTATGTGGTGGACTTCACTATATATTAAAGGCTTTTCATTTTATTCTTTAACATAACACAACAAACTTTTCTACACACATAACATTTTGTGGGGCCCACACATTTTAAAACAAAAAAGAAAAAGAAAAATATGGCACGCAAAACAAATCTCTATAACATTACACAATCACTTTTCCTACAACATAATAATCATAAAACCCTATATTAAAAGGGTGAATGATTTCTCCGGTTAATGGAGATAAATTATTTTTAGTTAGCTCAAAATGACATCTTTTTGGAATGAAAATCAAAATGTTTTTGTAATTCTAATATATTGCAGGATTATATTAGTCTTTATCATTATAATTTTTTAATCTTATAATCACATAACGACATCATCTTAATAAGCTTACTAGAGATAAAAGTGACTAGAAAATACTTTCTCATATTAAAAAAAAGGGCACAAAATCAATAAATATGTAGGAAGTTATATTACTCTCATGTAATGAGAGTAATATAACTTCTCTCTTTATTTAATAATGGGTGGATCCCACACATAGGCAGGAGATATCTTATCTCCTATCGCATAAGATTAATAAAGCATTTCTACATATTATTATTGTATTTATTGTTTTGTTTATGGGCGTAATATTTCTCTTGTTGTTAAAGATAATTTTATCTTCAACACATAAAAATGCACAAGGTTCATTTTTTTCTCTCTTCGTATGGCCCCACATAAGCCATACATAATTTTAGGTGTATAAAAAAATAAAATTAACTTCTATAACTTGAGAAACATTATCTATTTTTTTGGATATTGAGAAACATTATTTATTTGTTTATATAAAGTTGTCACTTTAATATTCTCAAAGAAAATGATAACAAAAAGTTCATTTTTTAGTTTCTTTTTTCAAAAGATCATTTATGATTGTATACTGATGATGATTACAGTTGTTACGTTTATCGTATTAATGATGGTTACGATTGTACAATCAATATTATACTCGTAACCATCGTAATAATTACAATCCTAGCAACAACTAAAATGATGGTAGAAAACTTGGCAAAATGCTTCACGCAAGTCCAAGTTTTGCTTATCTGCTACTGAGGACATGAATTTAGAAATATCTTATTTCATTTTATAAAGCAAATTAGTAATGTTGGCACGGTTTAGAGATAGTTTTCAGTGTGATTTCATGAAATTGACAAGTATATTAGATATTCTTCTTTGATTGCTGATCCTGTTAAAACAAGAGGTTTGATTGGTTTGAACTGTACTGAATGGAGTATCAAATTAATGAATTAATCGGTATAATTTTCTTAACATTTCGTGCCGAAAACAATTATATAATTGATTATGCTAATCCCCACAATATATTTATGGCCGACACAAAACATGAAAAGAATTCATTACCGATTCTTTGGCATAAATAAGATGTTATACTTACTATCTCTCTTTCTTACTACTAAATCTTAACCGTTAATTTCCGCCAATCTAACGGTTAAGATTTATTGAAAATTAATAATTATTTAATAAATATGATCCAATAAACATTAACCGTTAGATTGACGGAAATTAACGGTTAAGATTTAGTAGTAAGAAATAGTAAAAAAAAAAAAAAAGAGGTAGTAACTATAACCTTCCTCCAAATTTATTTGAAAGTAAGTTTTGGAAAGGAATAACTTAAACTTTGCTAAAAAAATAATCACTTCTTTTCTAATTTCATTTTTAGTTTCCAGAGTGTCTTTTACCGGCACTTCATTATGTAATTTGAAACTTTTCTTTGAGTTTTCTTGTTTTAAACAATGAAAATAAACATACATGCTTGTTGAAAATACTATGAATCAATTTTAACAAAAATCAAATTATAAAAGTCACACATTGTGTACCATTTTCTAATGGACGTGGAATATAGCGTGCCATTAAGTCACTTGTAAATAGAGATCAAAACAAAATCATGAAAATATATGCATTAAAGTAAATTTTATATATATCACGGGCTATTAAATAGTTTAAATTTATATAAGACAAAATCACTGCTTTTAAAATTGTATTTAATGTTGTCTATAAAGGATAATTATAATTAGGGTTGTGAAATCCCCTCCCCCATCAGCTATGCAAAACTATGAATTCATTACAGGCTTAAGTGCCAAAGAAGAAATTAACGGGCTAGCTATCATTAAAATTAAATACACGCATGCATCGAATTCTCAGCATGGGAATTATCGGTCTGCCGAGAGAAATCATATATCTTCTTATGACATAATATATCTTCTCAGCCGTCAGCCAAAAAAATAATTAAATAATTAATTAAAAAAACTGCAAAGTTTAGTCAAGTCATAAACGTAGAATCTGAAAATGATGTATGTATTTCTTTTTTCTAAACCCCAACCCCCCCCCCCCCCCCCCCCCCCCCCCCCAAATAGAAAAATTAATTGCCAACCTCAAAATCATTATTGTCAGATAAAGTCAATTTCAAGTTTGATCGTGTTAAAAGAGGATGATCAACTTACTTAAGGAAAAAAAAAGGAATGATCATCATAGAAGATGCTTAAAATAAGTCATTAGAATTGATCTAGTAATAAAGAGTTTGGGAAGCTAAATGTGAAACGGTAGCTAGATAGACTAATTTCTTTTATATACGTGTAAAAATCTATAATTGTTTTAATTTATGGGATTTCTTAAATTCTTCCTTTTTTTTAGGTTTAAATAAAATATTGAACGTTTATTTCTTAAATTCTTCATTTGTTTTGAAGTCGCTACTCAGTTCACGGAAGTCCGATTGAAGTAGTTGGTTTACGACGTGCATAACTTGGAATGTATAAACCCAATTGAGACATATAATATATCTTTAGAAAGTTTAAAGAGTCTAGTTTAACATATTCAAATTATGAAAAATTTAAAGTGCACATGAATTCCCAAGAATTCCTTGAAGAGACGTAACTCGCTTGTAGAGATCATAGTATAGGATGACTGTCTTGTGAGTTGCATAACTCCAGCCATATTTAACCAAATGGTAATATTATACCTTGTTGGAAAGCTTGAGAGGTCCAGTTTATCATAATAAATTATTTAAATTATGGTAAAATCATGAAATTCCATTTTTAGAAATGGTAATGGCAGTCTAGAGTTTAGTATGATAATAGAGTTCGTTTCTTTTGTTTGTCATGTAGTAGAAGGACTAATGGATTCTATTGTGCTTTTAATTGATGTTTTAATGACATGAGATCCTAGGGGAGTCAAATAAACCTCTCCCATCATGTTTTTGAGTCGTAATGCAAGAACCTGCATCGCTAATTAAGAAAATTAATTAATTAAATGCGAGAATTAGGAAATAATTTCATAATTGACCCTAATAATTATTATGAAACTTTAATAATTATAGTAAGTGTGTAATAATGCTGAAAGTTGCTTTTCGGACGAAAAGTGCATATATCGGTTCTGCTACCCGGTATAAATGCGTACCGGTAAAGTATCCCAGAAAATTATAATAAGTGCATGATAATTACTAGAATAATATGTAGGACTTGTAAAACGAGTTTCAAGTCATAATAATGAGATCTAATGCCAGAACTGATACTAGCTATGGAAAAGCGCATACCGGAAAGGTGCTCCGAAAAAAAAAATAAAAATATGAAAAATATTAGAAAAATTAGTAGGTTAAGATTCCAAAGTTTGAGATTAAAACGTTTTGCGTAGCTATTAATGCTAATACTGCGTGTTAAATCCTTAAGTGGCCTATATATACTCCTTTTAAGGCATACAACCCTAGGCACTAACACTTCTACGTGGGAAAGGAGGCTGATCAGCTTCTGTAGACACTATTCCATTGGTTCTCATCACCATTTCATGAGCCAAAGGCATTTTATTCCACTTTCCTTCACCAAAATACCTTACAAGAGTAAGAGTGATCATTGGGGTTGAGTGTGAGGGCTTGTTTCTGAGTTGTGGCCACTGCCTTGGTGAGAATAGGTGCTGACTTTGAGTGTTGAGAGTGTGTGAGCCTTTGTCTTGGCATTTTGGGGTCCAAGGAGGGACTTTTGTGAAGCAAGAACTCACCTTTGTGTGCCATTTTTGTATTTCCTTGGAGGTCAGAATTTTGGGAGCTGGTTGTGAGCTCCAAGAGCAGCCTTGTTTATGTTTTGAAGCCTTGGGTACGTTCCCTTACTTGATCATGAGTTTTAGTGGCCTAAAGATGATGTCTTTGCATGTTAATGGTTAAAATGAAGTAACCAACACCTATGTGAACTTGGATATGCTTAAAAATGGATCCTTGGACGTGTATATGTTGTAAAAGTTGGACCTTTGGATGATATCTTCGCGAAAATGCAGAACTGTATTCTGTCGTGAAATATCCAGATATGGTATCCAGATATTGATATCCGGATATGGTATCCGGGTATTGATATCCGGATATGGGGTCTATGATATTCGGATATTGATATCTGGATATGCCCCCGACATATATGTGGATATTCTGGGATTTCGAGAAATAGTAAGGTACTGTTCATACAGAACTGATCTATGGGTTTATGGACCCTACTAGTATGATGAAGTTGGACTTCTGTAATAACTTAACTAAGTCAGAATCAAGGGATTAAGGGCTTATGGCTTTGTGGGAAGCCTTAAGACGTAAACCGTAAAAAGAAAACGTAGTCTTTATGTTTATGTTTATGAGCTTTGAATATTGACATGATTTTCGGTCTACATCATATTGTGATTTCTGCTGTGTTGGACCTTGAGCTGTGAGGACTCTTGGCTGTGGATTGTTAGCTTGCAAGGTAAGCTTTCGTGTCCTCGGTTTAGCCATTGTTTGGTTTCACAATGTCCCATGGGGGTATGGTTTATATGCATGATGTGGTTTTCATGTATTATTTGTGAAATGCTATGGAGCTGTTTAAGTGCAATCTATTATAATATGTATGTGGTGTTACGCCTAGACAGGAGACCAGGGGGTCTCTTGTAGGCGGGTTCAGTAAGGGCTGGTACTGTGTGGGTAATAGACGTATTCCTGCACTTTTCTCTGATCAGTAGAATAGTTTATTAACACACATGTCATGATTATATGCTGCATTGCACTATTTTGGAACTTATATTGGATAAATGCTTTTGAACTTATATTTGCACATATAAGTGAGCTTGGGGTGGAAGATCATTGAGGGACCCCTTGTCTTACTGAGATTTCTTGTTTAGAGATTTCACCCCACGTTTGGGGACGCTTATTTCAGGTAGTGTTGGGGCTGATGCCTCTAGTGGCAGGAGGCCAGAGCTGAGTTAGAGTTTGCTACTATATGCTGTCATTATTGGATGTTGTTTATGTTTTCCGCTTTTATATTGATGTTTGGGTTGAGACTATTGCTAGGCTATGTTGCCTTATTTGGTGAGTATGGGGTTTGTGAAAGTAAACTGGCCTTTGAAGGCCGATGCATGTAAGGTGTAAAACAAAAATTTTACTGCGGAACATACATGCACTCATAGATTCATGCTTTAAGACAGCATGATGTTACCTTGTTTTGGCCTGATCAGTCAGGGAGATGAGATGTCAGGCTTGAAGGGTTCAAACCCTCTAATGGTGATCCACACCACCGTTCGTCTATGATGCAAGAACTCTTTCTTGAAAGCCACCAGATGAACACCACAATGAGGCTTGCTATGCGCACAAGTGGTGAGGGTGGAGGCTAGGTATCCTGTTTGGAAAGGTGTACTGAGCTACCCTACAGAATGGTGCATAGAAGAGGAGAGTTGGCTTGGTTTTTCAATGAAACCTAAGGTGAGGAACATGTCTATTTATGCGCACCCTTTGGAGAGGAGGAGGGAATTCATTCATTCAAAATGAAAAACAAACTTTCAAATTTCTTTGAAAGTTGGGCATGAAACAGTGTGATAAGGTGGAGCTGTTGCAAAACAAACTTTGCCAACAACCTCCAATCTTATCCACATGAATTTAAATTCAAATTAATTTAAACTTAAATTCATAAACTATCATATAATATATAGTTTTCATGCGCATAATTCAGCCCTATAAAGGGTCCAAATACATTGAGCAGTTGCATTCAAAATTTGAATCAACTTACCCACTGATTCCCTCAACCACCAAATCTGAATGGAGGTTTGTTTTAAGTGATAAGATAACACCCTTATCACTTAAAAGTGGCGCACCAAACAGCCTAGGGAGAGCCTCCAAAGATGCTTCTTCATCCAAGGAATATGCTCCAATAAGATCCTGTCTTATCCTTTTGTTATGAAACAACTTTTCAAAACCAATTTAAATTCGAATTCAAACACTTGAATTCAAACGTTCAAACATTCAAATTCAAAATTCAAAATTCAAAATTTCAAATTCAAAATTCGAATTTCAAAATTCAAATTCAAATTCAAATTTCAAAATTCAAATTTCAAATTTCAAATTTCAAATTCAAAATTCGAATTTCGAAATTCAAATTCTAAATTCAAATTTCAAAATTCAAAATTCAAATTTCAAATTCAAAATTCAAATATTTGATTATTAATTTAGCTAATTAAATTAATTAGTAATGGCTTGGACTATCCAAGCCCATTACTAAACTCCATGCACCACCCACCCATTTAGGTGGGCTTCCAAACAGCTTCTTGGGCTAATAACATTATTAGGCCCAATACCTTTAAAGTTAGTCCATCATGACTACAAGGTGTTAGTGTGTGACCCATTAGGTCCAACTTAGCTACTGACATAACTGGGCTTGGGCCCAACAAGCCCACAACCCAATTAATGACAACACAGAGCACTAGCAATGCTTTGTTGCCCCAGAACTAGTCAGATTAATGACTTGATCAACCTATTGCACATATTTGGTTACTGTATGTATTTCCCTTCGTCTCGGTTATCTTCCCATTAACCTAGGGTAAGGAAATGTATCAACCCCTGCGGTTTAGGGTAAGCTTTATTCGAAATAGGGAATCTTCAATTTACTGACTCTAAAGGCAGATCATCTCATGATCTCTTTTACTATGCATAGATTCCCGAGTCCCTGTAAATGTCATCCCGATTTCTCCGGTTTACAGATAACCTAATCTCTCACAGAGATGTTCTGTTTCAGCCAGGCATACAATCAAAACATGCCTTCAAAAAACGTGCCACGGCAAAAAACGTGGCAAAATGTAATAAAAACCGTGGCTAAATAAGTTGTCCACTGTTTCTATAACCGTGGCTAAAACAGGCGTTGCATTATTTTAACCACGGTATTTTTTGCATTTAAGCACGGTCTGTATGAGTGTGGTAACATTTAGTTAGCCACGGTTATTGTTATATTAGCCACGTAATATTCGTGGCTAAACGATTTGGATCCCAATGATGAAAATTTTTATTTTGCCACAGTCAAAACCGTGGCTAATTAAAAGGATTTTTTTTTTAAAAAAAAATATTACAAATTTTCACGATCTATTTAAAAAACAAATAATAAAAATTCATTTGATACAATAAACAAAAGCCAAATTAAGAGAGATAATCAAATAAAGTGGAGTACACAATTTAACACAATATTTTTTTCTACTCATAAGAGTATATCATGTTTTTTACACAATTTCTCATAATTCATAGTTTTTTCCATTTCATATAAGCTGAAGGAGTTTCCTTTACCAACAAAAAGAGCTAATCATGTTTTTCACTTACATCATTTAAGAGAAATAATTGTCAAATAAAGCTAAAACTATAAGTTTGTGATTGTCACTAGACATCTATACAAAATATTTAACTTCATTGTTCAACTAAACAAAATATGACAATACATTTTTTAAATCTGTCTTCCAAGAATTGTTGTTGTATGCATCCTATCCTTTTAAAAAGGCTTATCACCAAATCATACCTGTATAAAAACAAAAT
Organism: Gastrolobium villosum; assembly: GCA_032173675.1. Classification (NCBI taxonomy): domain Eukaryota; kingdom Viridiplantae; phylum Streptophyta; class Magnoliopsida; order Fabales; family Fabaceae; genus Gastrolobium; species Gastrolobium villosum. The sequence goes on along the minus strand of JAVKPL010012560.1, from coordinate 16,659 downwards.
TAAATAAGATGTTAAAATGTCACATAACTTTTCGATGTCAAGAAATTACTACCAATTATGTTTTAGATAAAATATGAACAAACCTTAAAAGCATGGATTCTGTTAAGAGGAGGAGCATAAACCTTCAGGCCCACCTATTTAAGAGTAAACCATCATACAATAAATTAGTAAGCAATAGAAAATAAATATAAATGTAATTAGTTAAAAGACAAAATACAAAAAAAAAGGTAGCTGCAATTATTATGACACATATATATGAAGTCTGAATTCAAGTAATGTCCAAAACATTTAAAGAAATTAATAGTGAATTATAGCAAGGTAGCTGCACCCACCCCATTTTCTGAATAGGGTCAAATTTCACATAATTAAAAAGAAAAAAAAGGTTCCCAGAATATGAGTCAATAACAACCCATAGAGAAGCAGATCTCATCCATAATACAATCAAGTTCACAAAACCAGTGGGTTATCACTTGTCTTTATAAAGGAGGAGGATTGGATCATTATCAGTGAAGTAAAAGGTAATTATTACCTTTACTTGTAGAAATAGGAGAATAGGGATTAATAATAAACTATAAATCCTAAAGGATAAATCTATTTATTAACATCAATTCATGCATATTCTAAGTTTCTAACAAATTATAACAAAGAGGGTGAAAATGGGTAACTCACTGCCAAATTTATCTAGTAGGAATTTATGAAGAGTAGCCATTTGTTTTTGGGTTTGTGCAAGTTGTTCCTTAGTCTCTTCATATCTAACCTTCATTTCTTCATATCCATCCAACTTCACTTCCAAAGACTTTACTTGCTTTTTCAAGTCCTCAACACATTGTTGATTGGAGCCACCAACATTGACAAAACCAGTAAAATGCCTAGACATTCCAAATACATCGGAAGGACAAATACCATTGCCTATACCACGCACTCGGCCAGAATGCTCAGCTCCACATACTTTTCCAATAGCATCATCAGGATAAACATTTACCTTTGATGGAACACCTACAGTGGCAGCACGGTCTTGATCTTGAGAGAGGTGCTCTGATATCTTGTCCTATAAAACAATTAGCAAGAAGCCATCAAATAAAAGAAAAACATAAATATGAATAATAATGGTGTCATATATTTTTCATTCTTCATTTACTTACAGCCAAACTCTTTCCTTCTTCATTTATGTAGTTTTCATCCTTCTTCATTAAAGTCGTCAAAATAATCTCACTTCGACACACAGGTCTTCCCAATTGTAACTCCTAATATCATTAATAAAATATTAATGAACAAATAAAATGCACATGCAAATATTTATAGTACAATATATGCAGGTTTGAAGAATCCTATATTTATATATGCACTTGTGTATAATATTATATAGAATGGGTGACAGTAGAGTAAATAAAAAAAATTACATTAATTCATAACTTTCTATATGATAAATTGCATAAGAAAATCCACCATTGGATTGAGAGATTGTAATATGGACATCATACACATGCAAAGTTTGAATGGTCAAGATTTGCTTCTTTCGTATGCCCAAAAGCTACTAGAGATTGTAATTCGTTGTAGTCTTGCAACTAGAATAAAATAGAATAGATAAAATCCTAATATCATTAATAAAATATGAATGAACAAATAAAATGCACATGCAATACAATTAATTTGCTAGAATAAGATAATCCCCTAAAACATCTTACCATTTCACGACCTCTCCTAGCATTGCTCTTACTACCACCAGCATGTGAGACCTTAAGCTTTTTACGATTTTGTGTATTTTGCGAACTTTGTTTCTGTAATTTTCAAATATGATAGTCATTATTCTCCAAGATTTCCAAGACATGGATACAGTAAAATAATTACTAATAAAAAAATCTGACCTTCATTTTATCACCCTTATAGTGATGAACAAAAGCAGTCCAATCAACACAATCTACACTTGCAGGAGGATTAGCAAGTATTTCTTCCTTACTTTTATTAGGATAGAAGTGCTTATTCCTTAGCCTATATTTGTGGGCCTTCCATCTTTCCCCTAAGATACTCATAGCCCATTTGATTCCAGCAGCATAGTCAAACTCAAAGTTTTCCTTCAAATATTATTATATGCAAAAATCAATATTCAATAATATTGACAACCTTGTATTAAAGAAATAATTTGACTGGGCTTAATTGTATTAAAGAAATAATATTTCTTCCTTGCATGCAGGTTTGACCCTCGGGTCAGAGAGACATTATTTCAAAATACGTGTAATGCGATAAGTTGAAGTGTTTCAATCCACGTTCCTATCATGTCCTACTTCCTCCCTATGCTCAGAACGTAATTCGGAATGTGGTCCTTAGAGTACGACGCAAAGTAAAGCCGTAGTCATAACATTTTTTTTTTGGACAAGGCATAGTGATAATAAATTAACTTAAAATTACTAGCATATACCTTTTGTTTAACTAATTTGTTTTTTCATAAAAAAAATTAACTTACATAATAATTATCTCAAAAGCTACTTTAAGAAAGTGATAATATATAATTGAATAATAGATTATTTAACTTTCCACTTACATTATATTAAATGTAAACTCTTATTTGAAAACTTAAATACTCTTTAAACAAGAAAAAGTTTTATTTTAATTGAAGAAGGAAGCCTCAAGCTTATATCGAAATCAATTAAGATTTCAATAAATAAAAAAACTCATCTCAAACAATGCTGTTTTTCAACTCAATTGTGTCAGTGGTTAACTGGGTTATGCATGTAAATCATCAATTTCTAATCAGTTAAGTCCTTGCTGATTTTCTTGAAAGCATGTCAACTACAAAACCTTTTTTTTAGGATGATGATAGGATAACCTAACTACAAAAATATTGTGCTCATTCTTCAAATTTTACCCGAACCTACTTTCCTTCACAGTAACTACAATAAAGTATGAAAGCAGAATCATTGCATGCCATTACTGTCAAGATCATGAAATGGTTTAAATAAATGGGCCAATATATAACCTATACAGAGAAAAATAATAATAGATTATAAAATTAAGTCAAAGGAAATTTAGACAATTTTACCTCAATATAATTCCATTGTTGGTGACTATTATCCTCTGGCATCCAATTCCATCTTTGAACTGATATGGGACAAATGGTTGAATTTTGGGAAAGTTTCCCAAGAAATCTTACCAATAAATTTGAACCGTTGTCATTGCCTTGTCCATTACCATTGATTTCCACAATAACCTTTTCAGTCTTCTTCAAATGCCAAATTTGATTTGCTTGCATTTTTCGAGTTAGAATTTCTCCGGTAGAAATATCTATCATTGTATACACAAAGCAAAGTTAAGCAACATTGAGGTAAAAAATAAGGCTAAAGATAGCAACAAATACTAAAATGATAGAAATATCTTCTTGTCTTAATTATATCTTATTCTTACCTTTAACCTGGACAACTAAAGGCTCCTCTTTTTGTTGGGATTGAGTTTTACTTCGACTTGAGGAGGAGTCTAAGTCATCATCATTGGATGAAGTAGTTGTATTGACATTTGTTGAGTGAGCATCTAGATTATTTCCATTAATTTGTTGTTGCATATCTTGCAAAGTCTCACTATCATTACCACTATATGGTCCTCGTAACTTCTCCAACATGGCTTGTCCTGAATTTTTGTACTTTTGCCTCATTTTGAACTAAATACCTGTCCACTTCGATTCATAATTGCTTAGCCATAAAGACAATAATAAGATATGCCTGTTGGAATTTATAAAATAATCTACATTCATCCAAGGATGAAGCAATGATACTGTAGTTAAATTGCATGAAGTAATGAGTAGAGTACAAAGTAAATTGCATGATAAGAGAATATACATACTTGTCATATGGTAGATTAGAACATTTCACAAAGGTAAAATACACAATTTCATTACCATACTAAATGACTCATAATATTGTTTTAACAATCACAATAGTGTAAATTTACAAAGTATGACAAAAAGTAGTAAACTATTCTAACATTCTTTCATCATCTCCATCACTACAACTATTATGATCTTCATCATAATTTGGTTCATCGTGTTCTTGTTCATAGGCATCGTCCCGCACTAATTGTAATTCTTCAATATTCTCCAAATGTTGCTCACAGAATGGTATATCCTCCATCAATGGCTCTTCTACTTCCATTAAGTTCACATCTCCCATATCATATATGTCTCTAGGCTTCATATGGCATACACAACACCAACCTTGATCAATTGGATCATCAACATAATATACCATTCTAGCATCAGTTGCAAGGATAAATGGTTCATCTGATTCATGTGCACCAGTATGTATCAAGCGGCAAAAGTTTACAGTTGTCATCCCAAATTGATCTATCTTGATTCCCTTGTTAGGTGTAGTGTCTACCCAAATACATTTGAATAGCACAACCCTTAACTTGCCATAGTAATCTAACTCAATAATGTCAACCAATTTCCCATAGTACATAACATCACTTGATCTTTCAATGGGTTCCTTACCAGTTGAAAATCTCTTAGTAATTGCAGACATAGCAACACCACTATTTCGTGTTCTCAATCCTTGCTCCTTACTAACTGTACGAAACTTAAATCCATTAATATTATACGCATCAAATCTCCTTGCAATGTTATTTGGTCCTTTTGCAAGCCATTCAATTTCAGTCATAATATCAGGATCATCCTTTCTTGAAACCTATTATTTTTTGAAAGGTATTAGGACAATTATATATGCGCTTTTAAGGTAAACAAATTTTAAAAATATTCAATATATGCATTCTTACATATTCTTTAAACCACTCGTGAAAATGATTATGCATGTAATCTTCCACAATTTTGGAGGAGTTTCTTTTACCACGATGCATCCTTGTGACCTCAATTCTACACTTCCTGGATGAAGAAGTTCTAAGTTATTACATGTTGTAAGCTTGTATGAACTATGAATAAGATCATAAAACTTACTCGCGAAATGCATCAACTAGTTCACAATTAGTTAACACATAGCGATGAGCTTGCATCTTCTCCAAAGTTGGTAGGGAAAAAATCTTCGTAGAACCAACAGGTTTGCCTAACGAAGGAAATAAATTCCTCAAAATAGTAGATTCACTACTAGCATTAACTTCATTGACATCGTCATTGCGTCTTGGTCTATTAAACCTTGTCTCAATGTCACCATCCTCCAAATATCTTGAACAAAAAGTCAAACATTCCTCCATTATGTACCCTTCAGCTATACAACCTTCTGGTGCAGCCTTATTGCGGACATATGATTTTAAATGGCCAAGGGTTCTAACAATAAAAAGGAGACAAATTATATAAAAGTAAAATCATTAAAATATATTAACAATTTAATAGAACAAAGAATATACCTTTCAACAGGATACATCCATCTATATTGTACCGGACCAGCAATCATTGCTTCCTCTCCAAGATGAATAACTAAATGAACCATAATAGTGAAAAAAGATGGAGGGAATATCATCTCCATGTGGCAAAGGGTCAAAGCAATTCGTTGTTGGAGTTTCTCTAAAGAATTGACATCTAAAACTTTGCTTGATACTTCTCTAAAGTAGTTAGATAGCTCAATCAACACAGAAGTAACTTCTTTCGGGAGAGTTCTTCTAAAGGCAATTGGCAAAAGATGTTCCATCAGAATGTGTGAATCATGGCTCTTTAGACCTGAGATCTTGCGCTTTTTAATATCAATGCATCTTGAAATGTTTGATGAATAACTATCTGGAAAAATCACATTTTTAAGAACTTTTAGGAAGATATCTTTCTCTAGATTTTTCATTCGGAAGCATGATGGAGGAAACTTAGAGGAATTAGGATATGGATGAAGCTTTTCTCTAATTCCCATCTCCTGTAAGTCTCTACGAGCTTGAAAATTGTCCTTTGTTCTACGTTTGTCATCAAGGACTGTGAACAATACATTGTCACAGACATTTTTCTCTATATGCATCATATCAAGGCAATGACGGACGAGATTATGCTCCCAATAAGGTAGATCCCAAAATATACTTTTTTTCCTCCATTGTTGTGGGCCAACCTCACTTGTACCCTCATCTCGATCCCTTTTATGACTCACTTCGATTTGTCTCAACATGCTTGAACCTATTAGTGGGATAGGAGCAGGTCTAAGCTCAAAAGAACCATCAAAAGAATGTTTATTGTACCTATATTTGTGATCAGGTGGCAAATATCGACGATGTCCCATGAAACAATTTTTTCTGCCAAACTTCAGTCTTTTAGACTCCGTGTTAAAATTACATGATGAACAAGCAAACAACGTGTGTGTGTTCCACCCAGATAAGTTATCAAGACCTGGAAAGTCACTAATAGTACAAAATAATGAAGCACGTAGTTGAAATATTTCATCAATAGAGGAATCATAAGCATCTACTCCATTCCATAATTTTTGTAGCTCTGCAACTAAGGGTTGCAAGTAAACATCAATACTATTGCCAGGCATCTTGGGACCAGGAATTATCATCGACATGATAAGAGAAGTTTGCTTCATACAACACCATGGAGGATAGTTATAAATATATAGCATCACAGGCCAAATGCTATTATTGGAACTTAAAGTTCCAAATGGATTGAAACCATCAGTAGCTAATGCAATGTGTACATTTCGAGGCTCTGAAGCAAAGTCTGGATACAATAAATCAAACTCTTTCCAAGCTTTACTATCTCTTGGATGCCTTAACAACCCATCTGGGTTTGCCCCCATAGCATGCCATTTCAACAACTTTGCAGTTTTAGAGCACATGTATAGCCTTTTCAACCTAGGTATAAGAGGAAAATATCGCAATACTTTTGCTGGTTGAGGTTTCTTTTTCTTTTTTCCATCCGTCAAATCATTTTCACCACCACCATTTTCATTTGCTTTCCACCTAGATGTATTGCACTTCTTGCATATATCGCTCTTCTCATCCTCCAATGATCCCCAATACAACATGCAATTATTCGGACATGCATGAATCTTCTCATAGCTTAGACCTAACCTCTTAATCATCTTTTTTCCCTCATAAAAAGATGTTGGTAGTTTAGCATACGGAAAAGCATCATTTAATAGCTCAATAATCATTGAGAATGTCTTATCAGTTGCACCACATAAGACTTTTATATGATACAATCTAACAATGAATGACAATTTGCTATATTTTGTGCATCCATCATAGAGATCTTGATTCCCATCCCGTAGCAACTCTTTAATTTTTTCTAGCTCTTCTTTACTTGCATCTTCTGTACCCCTAGAGTGGTCACCATTAGGTATGTTTGAGGGACTAGAATCTTGATTTCCATTATCAACAAAGACACCAAAAACATCATTTAACATATCTTGCATTGGAAATTGTCTAACCGGTTCTTCTTGTGCTTGGGCTACAGATTCAATATTGGATTCAATATATTTTTCCCCATGCATGTACCAAGAAGTGTACTTCCTTGGAAATCCTTTTTGAAGTAGATGACTAAACACTTCATTTCTATCAAGCATACGATGAAATCCACATGTAACGCAAGGACACAATATCTGTCCATTTATAGATGCATTTGAAAAGGCAAAGTCCAAAAATTGGACTACCCCATCTAAGAACTCTTTCGAGTTAATTGGTTTCTCAATCCAACTCTTATCAATCATAGTTAGATAAATCTGTTTTCAAATTCAAATAACACAAATTAGCATTGAAATAATTACACTGTAATGAGATACTAGTCATTGACATACGAAATTTATAAATTTATAAATCTGGCCCCCTATTCATTGCTCAAGGTGCTGGTGTGCGAGGGAACAATGCAATTGACATACGAAAGGGCCAACAATACATGTATTTATCAAATTATGCCAGTCATTATTATTTCATAATTTAATTAAAAAATAATAAAATTTGGTTTAGATTTAACCAAATCAAAACTAATTTGTTAAAGAAAATATTGTTGTTCCTAATCCTGTTCCTCGGACAAATTTGACTAAAATTGTTAAGCAGATTGTTGTAATCAGTTCTAAAACGTCAAAATGTTCACAAAAAAAAATAGCAGAACAAAATAAATCATAATAAAAAAAATCAGAATCTGAGACAAACAGATGTCCCCACTAAGACTAGGTTATTATAGATATAAAAAAATCATAAAAGTATCTCATATATTGAACCGTAAAATTATAGATATAAAAAAAGTGAAGAATTAAACAGAGCAAAGTAAGGCATCAAACTTTACTTTCTGAACTGTTAAAAATAAAAGACTTTGCAAGTTTCATTTATTAACTCAAGCATTATTATTTGATCTTTTCACATGATGCTATCAATTAACTGTTTGTTGTTGCAGCATAAAGGAGCGCTTGTAAACAAGGGAGCATAGGAGATGGATGCATCAACGAAAAAGTCAAGTCAAAAGAAAATGTTTCAGTCACATCATATAGTATGGAATTAACCTAACAAGTGGAAAGTTATTTTCCAATCACCTAAAATCTAAACTTCATAAATACCAAATTGAAAATTAACAGAAAATGGTTTGAACACACCAAACAGTCAATGACTTGTCCTTAGCAACAAACTCCAAGGCTATAGTTTATAACATCAATTTCTAGGACTGTAAATTAGAAAGATAACACACAAAAATTCTTTGAATAAAAATAAAGACTCATTAAGTTGAAAACTTTAGCTGTGAAAAATGATGGTCACTTTTATCCAAAATAAAAAATAAAAAAATGGTCACGTTTGTAGTAGTTGGCTGATTGGCTCACATGTCTGATGTACGTAAACTTCATTTTAGACAAATAATCTTTATGGGAATCTTTTGGAATGATTCACAGTAAATACATATGTGACCTTAAAAATCTGAACAACTTTGTTGGTAACACTCCTGAGGATATTGACCACTTGGTTAACTTGAAGTATCTTAATCTTATCAGGGCAGAAGATGAGGCTGCAGCAACAGCCACACCTCCAGTGGAAGGTGAAGCAGCTTCAAAACCAAAGCCACCACCAATTGGCCCCAAGATAGGTGGTAAGGTGAGTTACCCTATCGCTCAAGTTTTCACTAATAAGTATTAAGAATAGCTCTTTGTAATTTGGAATCACTTTTATCACATGAATATGATCCTTAGTGTTTGACTGTTTGTAAACATACTAGCATCCCTTTTATTTTCATGGCCACTCCCCATAAACAATCATTTAAGCATCTTGGAGGTGTTAGATCTGAAAACATGCCACCATATTGTGCAGTTTCTAATGAGGAAATTTGTTGTATTATATTAAGGTGAATGTATTATATGAGAACTGTGTTAGCTCTAACTAACTATTATACATCTTTCTAAACAATCATTTAAGCATCTTGGAGGTGTTAGATCTGAAAATAATTCAAATCATTATGGACAAGTAGCAGAGTTAGCATGATATTTGAATGCAAATATATACTAAAAATTATTGGGACCAAATTATTATTCAAAAACTAGGGACAAGTAGCACAGTTAGAATTCATATGATGAATGAGCATTCAATAAACAGGAAAATAGATGGCATTTATCGAACAATCAGTCAGAGTAACAAAACAGAGAAATGAATTACATAATCGTGCGATTAGATATGATGCAAACAAAGTAGCGCGTACCACTCACTAGATTTATAGATCTAAGCCTTATAATGATTAAATTCCTAACAGAGGGAGAGAGATATGATTCCGGAAAGAGAGAGCAAACCTAGCTTAAATTTTGCAGATCGAACGAGCGAGTATGAAATGCATGTCAGATAAAAAATGTGTATTAATGTGAGGAATAGGGAAAGAGAGAGCAAACCTTGAATCAAAGAACATCAACTAAAGCCTGAGGAGAACGAAGATACTGACGGAATGGATTTAAAAAGAACGAGCGAGTGACGAAATCTGATTTAAGTACGAAATGAAGTGAGAACTTGATTCTCAATTCGGTTGTAGTGAGTGGAAACTTCTAGGGATTTAGCAACTCAGCATTTGGGGATTAAACATCACACTCTTTACGTTGGGATCTATAATAATTAAAATTAAAATTAGCAAAAAGAGGGTCAAAGGCCAGTAAGTTAGGTCAGAGGGAAAACGGATAAGAATTCCTCTTCAAGTTTTTAAACGAAAGTTGTGGTGAATTACCGTGGCAGCCTGGTGGGTCTTATATATCCCGAATATGGTTATGGTCAGAAGAGAAGCTTCAGCGTAAAGATGGATCACAGCTACAACACCTTATCTAAATGCAACGGAATTTCGTCATTACTAAAGTACCGTGGTGAAAAGGCATTTTTGTTGTAGTGTATTTCTGTTTAAAAAAATGTCACTATATGTTGTTCACTGCTGCTGTAAAATGCTACTATTTTTGCTGCAGTAAACGTTACTGTTTCTATTTTAAAAAAAAGTCACTGTATGTTGTTCACTGCTGCTGTAAAATGCTACTATTTTTACTGCTGTAAATGTTACTGTTTCTGCTGTAAAACATCACTGTTTCTGCTCACTATTTTTAAGAAAAATGTTGTTGTTTTCTGCTCACTGTTTTGCTGTAAAATGTTGCTATTTTGCTCATTGTTTCTGCTGTAAAACGTTGTTGTTTTGCTCACTGTTTTTGCTGTAAAACATTGCTGTTTTGCTCACTGTTTTTGCTGTAAAACGTTGTTGTTTTGCTCACTGTTTCTGCTATAAAACGTTGTTGTTTTGCTCACTATTTTGTTGTAAAATGTTGCTGTTTTTGCTCACTATTTTTCCTTAAAACGATGCTGTAAAATGATTTATTGTAATTGATTTAGGTGTGCATAAGCAGTGAGAAACGTAGCATATTTCGCTGCTGTTTGATAATTATTTAAGGCACGCAAGGTAAGTGTTAGGCGATATTACCTAATGTGACTATTGACTAGCGTATGATGTTGTAACATGATGCTCCATACTCCGTAAAATTATTATGTTCCTTATGATGTAAGTATTCTGCCATGAATATGCCTTGATGGCAATATGATTATGAGGTAAAATTGTTATGTGGCGGCATAACGTATATGAAAAGTATATAAGCATGCATCTTACATCATACGGCATTTATTTTTACGCTTTGTGTGTGATAGCATAGCATGGCATGCATGTACCAAAATTCATATAGCCTTGCAATTTTAGAATAGTTATGTACAGGACCATGTGTTTGAGCACGCATCATATAGGCATCCCTCCGGTACCAGGATATGGGACACTTGGCATCAGTCCGCATAGGCCACAGTTGGAATCCACCAATGAAGGGTGCCGATTATGGGATATCCACTGTGTATTACGCGCACGACGGTGCTAAGAGCGCAAAAAGGAAGGCGTTATATACACAATATATATATATATATGATGAAAAGGAAAAGGACAAGGAACAGGATATGTTGAAGTGACTGTTTATGATTTTGTTCCTAGTTTAATACTGTTACATTATTGGTTTTGTTGCCACTTTACTGGGATTATTCTCACCCCTTTGGGGCTGCTATTTTCATAAATGGCAGGAGGACGTAAGAGCATTTGAACGCGTGATGTTTATTGTTACTTGCTGATGCTTGGACTTTTGCTGTTGTTGTTTAATTGTTGGATGACTGTAATGCTTATTATTTTGGAGCACTTGGATGACTGTAGACATTATTATCTTCCATTTTGCTTTAGTCTTTCTTGAACAGCGGCTGTTTTGGAAAAATCAGAAAACGTTTTGCGAAAAGGATTTTTGAACGTTTTATTAAGTTCTGAATTTTAACAGTTTTACGAGCACCTTACGGGTTATGTTTCAAGGTGCAAACGAACTCCGATTTACTATTATTTTATATGCACGCGAAGCCCCCGACGTGCTCTTTCTAAATCACAAGGAATGTTTTTTTAACACATCCGAACAGAATTTATACGAATTTTTAAATGCATTACGGTTTTGCTTTTGGAATAAAATTTTTAGTAGCTAAAGTGTCATTAAAGACTCTAATTCCTCTTAGCAAACGACTCTCTTGGATGCATACAAGGGAGGGCGTTACACTAATTGGTATCAAAGCAGTTTGATCCATGGTTTTGCTTGTTGATTGATTGAATTGATTGCTGATTGTGCTTATTTGCTGATTTGCTTAAGTGCAATTGACTGTTTAAGTGTTCTATAGTCTCTGTATGATAATATGTTGAATTGTTTGAAATGTATTAACTATTGTAGTTAGATTGTTAAGATGATTCTGTGATAAGGCTCAGATGCATAGTTAACTTATCCGAATTGAACTCGAGTACCTACTTGGGACTGCTACCATAAATAACTTGCAGTGAGCCTGATCAACTCATTTCATGATATTGTGAGTGCAGAATCATGGCAGGTAACCGCGGTTCAACTCGGGGAAGGCCTAGCAATGCGGAAGAGGATCTTATCACTACCATTGGGGGACTGGAAACATTTGTCCAGAATATGAGCCAAGAATGGCGAGAACATAGGCAACAGAACCAGAATCAACCCCCACCGCATGACAATGCAGAAGAAATTGCCCGACGGAGGTTGAAAGACTTCCGCAACTTTCAACCACCTACCTTTGAGGGTGAAGACAACCCTGAGGCTACAGCGAGGTGGTTGCAGATGATCGAGCACATATTCGAACGTATGGCATGCCCGGAGGCCCAGAAGACCGATTATGCATCGTACCAGCTGATGGGAGAAGCTCTAACCTGGTGGACTGGTGCGAGGGCTCTGCTGAGAGCTCAGGACGTTGAACTGACGTGGGCCGTGTTCAGACGAGTTTTTCTAGACAAGTATTTTCCAAAAGCTATGAGAAGAATGAAGCACACTGAACTGCTGTCACTCAGGCAGGACAACATGGCGGTCAATGAGTACATTGCAAAATTTGGGCAACTGATGGAGTACGCCAACTTTGACCGAAATATTTATGACGAGGAATGACAGGTGGAGAAATTCGAAAGCGGATTACATCCAGAAATCCGTAAGCTCATATTGACGACTGCAAATCGTACACTTCCGGAGCTAATCAATCAGAGTCGACAGGCAGAAGGAATCATGAATGAGGCCAAGAATCTGTAAGCAACCAACACAATCCCAAGGAGGAAACAAAGCAGGCCGATTTTTTAGGAAGGCCCCTGGTATGGGTCGAGGCAAAGGTCCGCAGTTGCAGGCGCGACCTGGAAATTTCAAAAGAAACAATGCTTTTGGTCAATCGTCAACTGGACGTCAGGGTGCAAATGCTTGTGTTACATGTGGTAAGAACCACGCTGGAGTCTATCGCAAGGGAAGCAATGCATGTTTCAGGTGTGGCCAGCAGGGACATTTTGCTTATGAATGCCCTTAGAACGCTAATCAACAGCCTACGCAAGCACGGGTGTTCACACTGGATGCGAATGAAGCTCAGAAGTATCCCAACCTGATCAAAGGTAATGTCACTTTAAATGGTCACCCAATTTCTGTTATTTTTTATTCTGGAGCATCTGGCTCTTTTATGGCAAAGCACACTGCTATGAGAATAGGCATCACCCCAACCCCGTTACCTTATGAGTTACACATCAGTACCCCTACTGGAGGATCATGCACAGCCTCATAAATCTGCAGAGGTGTTATTTTGCAATTTGAAGGGAATACTTATACAGTAAACTTGGTGGTCCTACTGGTATTCAATTTTGATGTGATTATCGGTATGGACTGGTTGACGGAAAATGGGATAACGTTGGACTATCGAGCGGGGAAAGTCATTGTTCCTGCGAAAGATGGTAATTTTCAACCCTTCTCTCTCGTTTCTTTATTACAAGTTAGAAAAGAGCTCCTCAAGGGAGAAGCAGGGTATCTATTGTCGATCGAGGCTGAGACTTCGGTTGACAATCAAATTCAGAATGTACCTGTAGTTAGTGAATTTGAGGAGGTATTCCCGGATGAAATACCTCAATTGCCTCCTCATAGGGAAATAGAATTTTCCATCGAACTTGTTCCCGGAGTTGGACCAATCTCCATTGCTCCGTATCGTATGGCACCTTTGGAACTTCGAGAATTGAAGAAGCAGATAGAAGAACTGTTGGCAAAGGAATTCATCAGACCTAGTACCTCTCCATGGGGTGCTCCAGCCATTTTGATTAAGAAGAAGGATGGTAGTCTACGTCTGTGTGTAGATTACCGTCAACTGAACAAAGTTACAGTGAAGAATAAGTATCCGCTACCAAGGATCGATGATTTGATGGACCAGCTGAGAGGAGCCAGAGTCTTTTCCAAGATAGATTTACGATCGGGATACCATTAAATCCGAGAAGCAGTTGTACGTGAAGTGGTCGAAATGCGAGTTTTGGCTTAAAGAAGTCCAGTTTCTGGGCCATATCATTTCAACAGAAGGTATTGCTGTGGATCCCAGCAAGGTTGAAGCTGTCATGAATTGGGAACGACCCAAGACTGTCACTGAAGTAAGGAGTTTCTTAGGTCTTGCTGGATATTATCGAAGGTTTATTCAGAATTTCTCTCAGTTAGTACAACCTCTTACCCGTCTCACTCGGAAGGATAAGCCTTTTGAGTGGACTGAAGCTTGTGAAGAATGTTTCATGGAATTGAAAAACAGGTTAACGATTGCTCCAGTACTCACTATTCCGGATCCTACTAAAAAGTCTGAAGTATACTGTGATGCGTCATCGAAAGGACTTGGATGCGTTTTGATGCAGGATCGTATGGCGGTAGCTTATGCTTCTCGACAACTAAAGCCTCATGAAGAAAATTATCCTATGCATGATTTGGAGTTAGCAGCTATAGTGTTCGCACTTAAAATCTGGAGGCACTACTTGTATGGTTCGCAGTGTGATGTGTTCAGCGATCACAAGAGTCTGAAGTACTTGTTCGATCAGAAGGAATTGAGTATGAGGCAACGACGATGGATGGAATTCCTGAAGCACTATGAGTTTGAACTTAAATACCACCCAGGAAAGGAAAATGTGGTAGTTGACGCCCTGAGTCGGAAGACACTGCACACTGCAACTCTGATGATGGAAGAACTGAAATTGTGTGAGGCCTTTCGAGATTTGAATTTGTCTGTAGTCAAAAGAAGACGTAGCATAAGATTGGGTAGTATAAAAATAGAGAATGAGTTACTCAGTAGAATTAAGGAGGCTCAGAGAGATGAGGAGCTAGTCCGTAATTTGGTTGGCATCCAAGATGTAGTAAGGGATGAGAATGATATTTTGAGATTCCAAGGTCGGTTAGTTGTGCCGAATGAAGAATTGAAGCAAGAAGTTTTTCAGGAGGCTCATAAGGATAATTATGCCGTTCATCCTGGATCCACGAAGATGTACCATGATTTGAAGACTTCGTTTTGGTGGCCGGGTATAAAGCGTGATATTGCTTAGTATGTATCTCGATGTCTAACTTGTCAGAAGGTGAAGTACGAACATCAGAAACCTTCGGGACTTCTTCAACCTTTGGAGATTCCCGAGTGGAAGTGGGACAGTATTGCGATGGATTTTGTAGTTGGACTTCCTCGGACGCGAGAAGGATATGATGCTATTTGGGTGATTGTTGATCGACTAACGAAGTCAGCTCATTTCTTATGTGTTAGAACCGCGTATAATACTGAGAGGCTTGCCAGAATTTACCTTCAGGAGATTGTGAAGCTACATGGAGTCCCTATCAGTATTGTCAGTGATCGTGATCCCAAATTTACCTTTAAGTTCTGGGAGTCTTTCCAGCGAGCTTTAGGGACCCACTTGAGATTGAGTACTGCTTATCACCCGCAGACCGATGGACAGGCAGAACGCACCATTCAAGCTTTAGAGGACATGTTGCGAGCATGCGTTTTGGAGTTAGGAGGCAGTTGGGACAATTATCTTCCTTTGATTGAATTTGCTTACAACAACAGTTACCATTCCAGTATTCAGATGGCACCGTATGAAGCTCTGTATGGGAGAAAATGCAGATCCCCTTTATGCTGGACTGAAGTGGGTGAGCGAAGTATTTTAGGACCTGATCTAATTCAAGAAACATCTGAACAGGTTAAGAAGATTAGAGAAAATATGCAGCGGGCTCAGGCCAGACAGAAAAGTTATTACGACAAACGTCATAAGCCCCTATCTTTCGAAGTCGGAGACCATGTATTTTTTAGAATCACAGCTACGTCGGGACTAGGCAGGAGAATGGGAGTAAAGAAGTTAAGTCTGTGGTACTTAGGACCATACCTTATCTTGGACCAGATTGGAGAGTCTGTATACCGGTTGGCATTACCACCTAATCTGTCAGGGATTCATAATGTATTTCATGTGTCGCAGCTGAGGAGATATCTCTCTGATCCATCTCACGTGTTACAGCCTGAAGAACTGGAATTAATGGAAAATCTAACGTATCAAGTTCAACCGTTCCAAATCCTTGAAAGATCTGTCAAGCGACTTCATTCTGAAGAAATTTTCTTGGTGAAAGTGTTGTGGAACAACCAATCGGTAGCTGAAGCCACTTGGGAGCGCGAGGACGACATTCAGAATCGCTATCCAGAACTGTTTAGCTCTTAAGTAAGTCTATTTTGCGGACAAAATTCCTTTTTGGTGGGGAGAGTGTAATATCCCACATAAATATTTAGGAAAATACATAAAATATATTAGAAGGCATAAGTATGCATGTGTGAAAATTAGAGTTTCATGTAATTATTTATTTGAATTCGAATTGCGTGGTTACAAGTGTAAAATTAATATTGAGTTAGGAAAATTATTAGAATTATAAT
>JAVKPL010012559.1:0-64904 GCA_032173675.1 Gastrolobium villosum | reverse complement strand
AAAAATACTTCTTTGTCAGAAAAAAATGTTGTTTGTAAAATTACTCTAAAATAACATATCAGAGCATAACTTTAATTTAAATCTTAATTATTTTAGATTTAGTTCCAAAAGTATAAACTGAATATAAAATCTTAAAGTTTCTAAATTTGGGATACATTATCTTTATTATAATGAAAATTTCATCTAAACTAATTTCAATACATTAAGTTTATCATACGTCTCATAGCATTATTGTGCCTTGTAAAAGATTCACATTAAATTTTTAAGTGTTTTAAAGACATGTTTATTTTATAGGAAAAGTATTTTTCTAATCACATGAGATAAAGTTATCTCCAATAAGCTCAAAACAACGTCATTTTGGGGTTATAAGATTAAAAAGTTATAATAATAAAGACAAATATAACTCTGCAATATATTATAATTATAAAAACACCTTAATTTCCATCCCAAAATGATGTCGTTTTGAGCTAACTGGAGATAATTTTATCTCCGGTGACCGGAGAAATCATTTGCCCTTATTTTATATCATTAATGTATAGTACTCTTTTTCTTTTTTTGGTGGAAATGTATAGTACTTTTTTTTTGGTAACAAAATATATAGTACTTTATTTATAGAGTTTTATAAGAGTTATGTCGTAGGAAAAGTGGTTGTGTTATGTTATAGACATTCGTTTTACGTGCTGGAGTTTTTTTTTTTTTTTTGCTGCGGGCCACACAAAATATTGTGTGTGTAGGAAATTTTTTATAATAATGTTAAATGATATATCTTATTTATAAATTAAACACGTTGTCAAAATAAATAATGATAATTCACATAACTAAAGTAATATACATTAAACAGCATAAAATAAGAACTTTTTCTTATTTTAATAACATGTAAGGTTTTCTATTTGTAAATTACACTCATTTCTTTTGACCCTCCTAAAATTAACTAAACAATCTACAGATTAAATGAAATGTTTCTAATCATTTTGTTCAAAAGTTGGCCAGCAGCATTTTTTTTAGCGTATATACAAAGTTCATTTGTGTAACAGCAATTTCACACCACACTTTTGGTTTAGGTTGTTCACTAGTTTAAACTAAATAGTTGAATAAGATTATGTTGTAAAAATAATTTATATGCAGTTATATGAAAGTACAATGATGAATCATCAACTTAATTATAATTTATATGCAGTTAATTAGCGTATCTACACACTTTTTGTTTCGGTAAACAACTTATGTACATACTTGATGATGCAAGGGTTTGATTTTTGTGATGTTATATTGTCATGTTATATGATAAGAGCATTTTACCGGCACACGCAAATTAATTTATAACATCACAAAAATCAAACCCTTGCATCATCAACTTAATTATAATTTATATGCACTTAATTAGCGTATCTACACACTTTTTGTTTCGGTAAACAACTTATGTACATACTTGATGATGCAAGGGTTTGGTTTTTGTGATGTTATATGATAAGAGCATTTTGCCGGCACACACAATTTAAGTGTGGTCCCATGTTTTAAAAAAAAAAGTTAGGATACGAAACCAGATTCTGTTGCAAGACAGAACAATGTCATTCATACAACATGACAAACTGATTTTCTTATAATGTCATTCATACAACATAACAAACTGATTTTCCTAATAAGAATTATATCGTAGGAAAAATAGATTTTTATTATGATATTTAATTTATTTTCTTAAAAGATATTCATTATACATATTTAAACAAAATTTTAAAATCTCTCATGTTACGGTCTTACCAGTAATAAGTTATACTATTATAAGGAAAATATATTTCTTACGTTGCTGCCAAAAAAAAATTATGTATTCCAAAAAATACATAATTATAATATTAAATTATTTTTTATTTTTCTCCCTTCATAAATTATCGGCTAATATGGAGAGAGAGAGAGAAATTCATATCATAACTATATACTTATTGAAATATACAATTATAATCGATTTGAAGCAAATGGAAAAAAAAAAGGACCCTTATTATAATTATAGCATTTCTAAAGATCTTTAATTCAAAGCGTTTGTTTCGACGATTTCATTGACTTCCAGACAGCATTTCCCGCCTTTGCATTTCACATTAATTTCTTCAATCTGTTTCTCCCTTGTCAAAATAAATTAATACTTTTATTTAATTATTTTGTTTTCATTAATTAATGATAATTACTTTAAAGTGGATTACATCTTTGACCAAGTGGAAAAGCTTCCACCGCGACTTCCCATAATAATTTGTAAATTATTAAGACACGTTATCACACAAAAACTGAAGATAAGATAAAATTAATTTTCGATTGAGACAAAATGTGTTGAGAATGCGACTTTTGACTAATCCAACCAAAAGGTCTCTGTCTCGGATCCTCGTTCAATCACCACCGTCCATTTCTCCCAGTGGCGGTTGATGAAAATATATAATTAGTTTTCATTCCAAAATTTAATTTTAATCTAGGGATTAGTGTTTGTATTTTTAAAAGATATATAATAGAACTTTATTATTTTAGTCAAAATTATTATATTTTATAGTGATAGAAATATAAATCACAGTGGAAGAAATTAAGAGATTTTTTTAATTTAATATTAAATAAAAATAATAGTTTAACTAAAATGATTGTCCCAGAAAAAATATTTATTCTAATATCAATATAAAATATTTTATAGTAAGCTTTTTGATTTATAACAGTTTATGTTATTAATTAAAGAAATTCACTATTTGTGTCGTAGCATCCAACTCCTATTCCAACTATTGGCGGACCTACATAGTTTTTACTTGTGCAAGTGCAGACACAAAAAAAAAAAAAAATCATTTGAAATAACTTGAAGTATAAAGTACATTTTGGGTTCTCAACAAGTCATAGGACCCATTTTAATCTCTTAGGGAAAAAAAAGTCGATTTGTGATCCCTCTGAAAATCAAAATAGACACAGTTAGTCAAAATCATGGTCCCTTTGAAATTCAAATAAGACCTACGTTAGTCCCACAAAAGAGATAACATAAGTCTATTTTGAATTTCAGAAGGATCACAAGCGACTTTTTTTTGGTAAGGGATTAAATTGGGACCCGTGATATTTGTTGAGGACGCAAAAGGTACTTTACTCCAACTTGAAATAGCATTTACAAAAAATGAGATATGCGTGAAATAGCAAAATTTGATATATGTGAATAGTTTAATTTTCTCTTCTTGTTTATATTTTTTATTTTTAATGCATTTAAAATGTTCTTTAAAAAAAATTGGGGGCAGCACCCGCCACTAAGTATGCATATATAAATAAAATTTTGTAGGTCCGCCACTGATTCCAACGCCTTCATCCTTTTAAGTTCGTATGCAAAAATATCATTAGGAACTAAGTTCAGGTTTTATATGTAATTTAAATGGACCAGGTAGTGAAAAAGTAAAACAATAAAGCTAAGAAGCATTACGCTTACCTGCAGAAGTACCTCCAGCCTAGGTGGATGAGCGCTTGCACTACATCAGAAGGTTGGTAAAGGCTTCAAACCTGAACACTATTCCTTTCTTGTCAAATCCTCCTCCAGCCTGAATGAAGAAGCTCTCGTTGTCACACTGAGAGGAGCCAGATGTGGGGTCACGCACAGCCTGCGTGCTCCAATCCTGTGAAAGCTTTTCCTAGTTTTCCAAGAAAAAAACACCAAAAACCAATGTAGCATGTAAAATGAAATAAACATGTTGCTTCTTAAAAGAAATAATAAATGTCTCACCGCTAATTGCCACGATCGCCTGTTAATCCAATGCCTCTCACCAACTGCCGACTCCTAAGTATGGGTCCGCTCAAAGGTTACCCAATCAACCATTTCTGGAGGCTCATCCCAGAAGCTTCCTGCAAATACAAACGGGGATCGTTAATTAATTAGTTGGAAGTACAAAAGGTTTTATGCCCAAATAGAAAAGAATGCACACATACAATATTACTCCGGTTCTGACTTATTGGAATGGACCCCTAGTATATGAGGGTCCATCTTGACGGGACCTATTTAGCTTATTTTGTGTAGACTTCTATTGTCATTTCTCATCATCGACCCATTTTCCCAATAATGCCACTGCGGTCTCAACATCAATCCAATTTGATTTGCCCTTTCTTTCTCTTAATTTATGAAATCGATTAGACAACTACCTGCTTGCTTTGAAGTTATAAGCTTTTTGCAAATCTCGGCGATGTTGGGGTAAACATATAAAATTATCTTGTATTTAAAAAAAAATTGGTGCATAATTTGATACCATTATTTAATTAGTTTGCATTTTGCAGAGAATGAATTAATAACCATAAAATGGATATAACTTACCAAAAATTCATTGAACCAAACAGTGTGTGAATCTGCAGGAATTTCTGTCCAACAGCCCCATGAGTGATTGTAATTACGAAATAGTTGCACATCCATGAAATCCTTGATCAATTTATATGGGACAAACTTGATAACAATGTACGGTTTAAAATATTAGCATATAAACAAAACATGACAAAAAACGTTGGTACATTATTACTAGTAACAAATGAGACTTACTCGTTGGTTCCTGTAGGACTGATCCACGTCTACCCTATCACTAGATCAATCGTCCCCCATATTTGTGTTTTAGACGAACTAGCGTCCCCGACCTGGCTCGCAGGGGATGCAACCTACGGAAGGAAAAAAAATTAAGCATTGTAAAAGAGAGATCTACGATGGGTATGAGCATTATTTTTAAACTTAACATGCTCTACTGCTTGCATCAGATGAGTGGGAGGAAAATTTGCATCGCCCATAACAGAGTCAATAGTAGACGGTGAAGACGATCCAATCTGTAGTGGAGGCAGTGATGGGGAATATGTAGGCCCTATACTAGAGGTAATAAATGATGTCGTCCTACCCACTTTGCCACCACGACCTCTACCAGTGTTACCTTCACTAACAGTATGACCAATTGAATGCTCCTTCTGAGAACAATTACATACATAACATACAAATGCGTATAACTATAAAAAAATATGCAACATCATATAGAATCCAAGTGTAATGAACTTTATAAAACATAACATACAATATACATAACATGTGAAATAGAAAAAAAAGTATTTAGTACAATAAATCGCTATAGACAAAGACTATGTTTGCAAATCAACCAGACGATTCATGCTCTTATACTTCTGCTTGCACATTTTCCTCTGGACTCTCATATTCATCGAGTGTGGGCTCATTATCCAAAGAAATATGTTGTTCCTCATCCTCTAATTCCTCATAGTCCATTTGGATAGGAATCAACTCTAACTCTGCAGCAGAATCAAAGAGATTACTCGGTATATTATCCCTTGCAATATTTACGTGTACTACGTGTTCCACATCAGCTTGAAATGGTTCAGTGTCCTCGTTGGTTTCTGACATTTTGGACTTGGGGATAATATTGTAGGCTTTGGTTTTAATAACTCCTCTTTATCCTTGATGAGATGTAGGGTATGATGTGTAATAAACTTGTTCCTCGTGTTGAGCAAGTATAAATGGGTCATAACTCAATGTATATCTCCTTGGCCAACGGATCTTAACATTCCCATATTTGTCCACTCTTGTCCCCTGCAAGATGTTATCAAACCAATCACATTTAAACAGAGTAAAAGACTTTTCCCGCTTGTAATGGAGCTGACTTATATCAATTAACTTTTCTTAGTAGTCCCTCTCGACCTCGTCGACCTCGTCGACCTTGGCACCTCGACAACATACACCGTAATTGTATATGGACAAATTTTCATTTGCTTCTGCGTTGCAAATCGATACCCATTGATTACATATTTTTTGAACCGGGTAATAACCCTTGCAGATCCGTCCGATAAACTCTACGCAACATTATGTGGAGTTGATTGGTTTTGCACGAAGTAGTGCCGAAATCATTCACGACATTTAATGGGACTAGACTACTACGAATAGGACTGAGAGATGGAAGGGGTCTCAGCTCAGAATTTGAACTACTCGAGATGAAGATTGGGTTATTTGAGGAGGAAGGAATAAAAGTGCCGATGCCATCTCGTTCGTGTATGTTGCTTTGTTGGGATTGGACCCTGGGCACCCCGCGAGATCCCCTACAACTCCCATGATATGAAGATTTAGCCCTTCTAGAGCCTCGTGAGGGAAATTTCACCTCTGTAACCTCTCAAAGTAGGAGAAAGAGTCATCTCAATCTCAACTTTTTTCTATGGAGAAATACCCTTGCCCGTTAACTACCACTCTCCAGAACTAATTGACTTGGAAGACCCAGGCCTAGGAAATGGTCTAGGTTCTGGGCTTGTTGAGTCTGATCTCTCAGCCATTCTAAAAAATGCAAAAAGTGGATGTTCATCATACATTCTTTCAAACGGTTGGAAAACCTTTTACAAAACATAAAACCAGAAAGCAGAACCCAGTAACACAAAGTTCCCAAAAGAAGTCAACTTCTTTCTTAAAAAGCATGCAAATGAAAAATGCAGAACTTCAACACTTAGATATTACCAATTTCCAGAAATGCAAGCGAATGAAGGAAAAGGAAGAAGAAATTACCAGATATTTATACTGAAAATATGCTGAGGTTCGATGTTCTTAACACAAGCACAAAAGCAACTTACTTGCTTACAAACGTAATGTAATGTTCCCTCCAAAACCCTCAAGTGATCAAAGGATATATGCATAAAAATCTCACAAAAGTGAAACAATTTTACAGCAAGGGGGGCGTGTATCAACAGGAGACCAAAGGGATAATACATTAACTCACACGTAATAAAGGTAGCATTTAATGCCCTTGACAGTTTAGAATCACATCAACTGTCTCTTAAGCTGCGAAATGATGGGTTACCAAACTCACTCGAGTGCAAATACTGTGAGTACGTGGTAGATCTCGTCACCAGAGAATACACATCTCGTATGTAAAGTACATCTCACTCCTTATGCCTACAATATAAGTAGGAAGCTGGGGGACTTTTGCTATGCGCCCACTACATGAAAAATAGAGGCCCAATGGTTGTAAGGCCCAGAGAACCCCTACAACATAGCCACAAAGGAAATCAATCTTGCATCAGAAGCATGGATCTCGCTTTAGACTCTGCCAACAAGCTTAACGTGACTTTGTCTGAAAGAAACCTTCATTATCGATAGTAGCAGCTTAGGCAAGTTGGCTACTAACAGGAACCAGTAAAGCCATGGCAGCTCTATCTTGCCACCATACCTAATATTGAATCTACTATTGAATATAAACTTGCTCACCAAGGAATAACCCGATAAAGGCCACCCCTCTTCACCAATAAACATGAACAGTCTTATGAAAGATGATGAGAAACAAAGGCGCTCAAGCACTATAAATACAGAGACTTTAAACCTAGGTATGATATCTCTCTTGGAATATTTGAATCTCCTTAAATACTAAATTGATTTGAGCGTCAGAGTGGCATTACAGGTACCCTCAATCGCTCTCAAACAGCCTAGATATGTTACAGTGCTGTCCAAATATCTCACAAGAAGCTCATCCATCTCGTCAAACACTCAAGCATCTCGGCAACAGTATTCTCATATCTCATGCTCTTCATCAACATTCTTTTACTTCAACTGTGTGTAATTAGGCCCATTCTACTTTGAGTTAGACTGAAAGAGGCTTAAGGTAATTAATTTCATTTTTTTTAACTCCTTACTTTTTTCTTTGGTAAACTTCTAACTCCTTACTTTACCGCCTGAATACTTGTTATTCAGCCATGTACGTAAATTTATTAAATGTGAAAAGTTTGTTTGCTTGTTTCTCTTTTTGCTAATCTAGATTGTAAATTGAGAACATATTCATTTTCTTACATGTTAGGTCATAAACTATTTTATCGTGATTGTTTATTAAAACATTTGAAAACTTCCTTTTGCATTTTTTGTTTTTATGTAATTTTAATAATGTTAGATTTTTTTACTTTTTAAACATTATAATTTAGTTGTTTTATTAAACAAATATTAAATTATTTTTCATTTAATATTTTTTAAAATTTCTTCCTTCATGTTTTCAGATTGGACTATTGCACCCAACAATTAGTGATTAAGCCAACCTCCCGTCGAAGATATATTTTAAATATTTACATGTTACCAATTCAAACTTCTTAGTCTATTGTTGAACGATCATTATCTATGCTATAAATGCTGAAGATAATAATCATTATTTTATTTTATTTATAGAAAACGATGACTTATATTAAAAACAAATGTATACCTTTTGGAACTAAGAAATTATCACACAAGAATGATTTATAAACCCATTTTTAAACCGGGTCAACGTAAATATCATATCAATTTGCATCTTACTATGTATATTTATTGTTGATTTTAGCGAATACTCTTTAATATTTTTACGTCTACAGCTATGGGCATGGCATAACAACGACTTTATCCATGACAACTGCAATTCGTGTTCTACCTTAATTGTCTAATCGAAGTCACGATGACGGGTACAATTCTATTTAATAAACCAAAAACAAAGACTAACCAGTTTCTGAATGAGTAATAAGGTCCAAAAACAAGGTCATAAAAAAATAAAATAAAATATAAATTTCGTTAAATTATTATAAATTCAATACGTCAACTAACGACCGACTAAAAAAATTGTTTATAACCCCGAGAGTAGCTCAGTTGGCAACTGAGCTCCCAAGCGTTTGCTTGAGTCAGGGTTCAAATCATGCCTCAATTAAATTATTGGAAAATCTTTGGGGTCAGAGGAGGGAAGTGTCTCCTTCTCGGTTGGGGGATTAGTCTCATCCTTCCTCCGGTAACGAAACTCAATGCACCCGCTGTTCCAATGAGGGGCTAGCCTAGAGGGTCGTATCTCGAGGGCAAGGTGACTGGAGGAGGTTGAATGGAGATACCTCATGTTATACCAAAAAAATAAATATTGTTTATTAATCTGAAATATTGACAAGGGAGAAGTGGTCAAAATAATGTTTAGTCTACCGTTCACGTGTTTAGAAATTCAGTAGGTTAAATAATGAATTCAACATATTTCTAGAACACTATTTATTTTTATTACATTGCTAAGAGACTCTTCATTATATAATATAAAGGAGAAAATATAATTTTCCCCCTCAAGTGATAAGTATTGAGATACAAATTTCAAACTCATATACTATATAATAACAACAATAATAATAACAATAGTTTCTGCTTGATTTTGTTATTTTGCAATAAACAATTTTATAATTCTCATATACAAGTTGCCAAGAGTAACGAGAGAAAGAGAAATTACACATTTCAAATTAGTTTAAGAATTTTCCAAATGACATTGAGATGTATAATGACGTCTAAGTTTTTTCAACAGACATATGCTGCAAGGTTCCATCTAAAAAGGTCATGAGTCTTGGTGTCCAGATTTTTTTCTTTAATTACTAAACTATTGAGTCTCTCTCTGATGCAATAAATTAGATAACGTAGATGAATAATATCGGAAAATGAAATGGATTGGACCACAAAAATTTGAACATGACTTCGAACTTGAGAATGCGCAGCAGGTCAAGGGAGTGAGATTCTGCAATTCAAAATCTAACGTAATTCCACTATTAATAATATGTCGGCTTATTTTTAAACGACGGGAAATTTGTAATAAGAGTTATATGGTAGGAAAAGTGATTGCAATATGTTATAGAGATTCGTTTTGCGTGTTGGAGTTTTTTTTTGTTGCGGGCCTCACAAAATATTGTGTGTGTAGGAAATTTTTTGTGGCCATATTAAATGATAGATGATAAATCCATAAATACCATTGATATTTTAAATATAATACAAGGGAAATATTTTTGTTATATTGTTGGAGATGAGTTATCTTATGTTAGTGAAATAAAATTATATGAGATCCACAAATAATTGGAGAGAAAAGAAGAAGAAGTGGGACCCACATTTATTATCTGTATGTATGAATTTGATTTATCTCACGTCGAATGAAATAAATATAACTTATAATACAAATTCTTAAAAATGAAATTTTGTATTAGAAAAAAAAGCCAATAAAGGTGGACACCTTTGGCTAAGGATTTGGCTCATATCCCAGGAGGACGTGAGTTTGAACCTTGTTAATTGATGTAAGGAATCGGATACCGATATCTAACACCACCTATATTAAAAAACAAAAAAGATGAGTGCATAACATCTCTTGTGAACCAAATGCAAAATGAAATGATGGGTGTAGGAATTAGTATAAATATCAATAAAAAGTGTGCTTGTATATGAGTGACTGAAAATAAATAACACGACATTTGTGAAACTTCCTAAAAACTACTTAAATTTTTCAATTTAAATTATCCATCATCAAAGGGAAGCTTATAAAAATGTTTGATGTAATTAACTGGATATATAAGAACAATCTAGATTGAATCACAGTGAACTATTAATTTAAGTCTTATATCTTTTGTGATAAATCAGTTACTATTACTAAATTGAATCTTATTATATTCAATTAAGGATTTCATTGAACAACACAGCAGACCCTTTTTCTATTTCATAAAGAAAGCATCAACAAAGTAAATCCATTTCAAGGTATCAAATTAATTTAGAACTCGAACAAAACACAATTATGTGATAAAAGATATAAAGCACAAGACACAATACTTCAAACGATTTTTTTTTTTTTTTGAAAATCTCAAACGAAAATTTTGAATTCAAAATAAAAGGCTAAAATAAATTCCGTCTCTTATTTATTAGTGTGAGTGTAGATTTGGAAACAAGGAAGCTTAATTATTAGATGAAGCTGGCTAAGCAAAAGGTGAGATTTGGTAACGTGTTAAATGCAACTCCAATATTAGTAATACCTCTTGCATAGCTAAGACAAAATTACTATAACCTGTGATCATGATTGGGTTTAACTTGTTCAATTTTTTAATCCACATTAGGTATATAAATTAAAGTGAGATCCTGAACCTTTTTAATATACTCAGTCAACCTCTTAATGTTTATACAGCACATTGTTAATTGGTAATAAAGATTTCTAAATCTTACACATATTTCTGACGAACCAAGAATTAAAAACCAAACCGAAGCACTCGATCAGTTGATTTTTTTTTTAAGATAGAAGTTACTTATAAGTTACAGTTAAAAAGAAGAAGCTAAAAATTATTTGATAATTATATAAAATTTTTAGCTTAAAAATTACTTAAAAGAACATATTTTAAGAAAATTATTTCTCACTATTTTCATAGTTCTTTATTTTTAAAAAAAATACGCAATTCAAAAAAAATAGATAAGAACTTAAAAAAAACTCTTTCTAAGAGTTTTTAGCTTTTTTTTATTATATAAAAAGAGCTTTTCATTATAAGAACTTTTATAAAAATTTATTTGACCTAACTTATATATAAAAATAACTTCTAAGTAAAAAAAATAAAAATAAATGAGAGAATACAAACACATCGGTTAGATTTAAAAGTTGACTTAAATAGCTTTAATCTAAATTGAATTTTCACCTTGAAAGTTGAAACAAGTAGGAATTCCAAATTCATTTTTATGCAATGACAAAATAAAGGAAAAAATGTATCTCATTTTAAAGATTGTAAAGTTATGTCATTTTAAAAAAGAGAAAGAGATAGATAAAGAAAAAGAAAGAGTTAACAAAAAAAATAAAGGTATAGATCTCATCTCTTTGTGGAATAAAATCATATAAATTATGTCATTTAAAAAAATAAATATTTTTCCCCAAAATAAATATCCAATCACCCATCTCATTTGTAGGGAAAGAGGCAAAGTCTTCATTCACCATTATCGAACCTCCCTTTTGTTCAGTTTGGACTAATAAGGAAACAAAAGTTGTGAAAACCATCAATAGAAAAAGCACCCTATTCTTAAGAATAAAAACTTTATAAAATATAAAAATTGGGTTTTTTTTGTTTATTATGTTGTAGGAAAAATGATTGTGTAATGTTATAGAGATTCATTTTACGTGTCATATTATTATTTTATTTTAAAATGTATGGACCCCATAAAATGTTGTATGTGTAGAAAAGTTTGTTATATTATGTTAAAAGATAAAATGAAAATCCATAAAAATTTTACTACAAGTTTTATTTTCCTGCCACACAAAATGAGTGAATCTCATTATAAAGATAAAAATTAATAGAACTAAATTACTTTTAGGGGTGTTTGGTTGGGAGGGATTTCGAGGATATCTATCTTTCTCAGTATGACTTTTAAAAATGCCATGTTTTTCAATATTTCTCCAAAAACCCATATATCCATTTTTATGAGAAACATAGATATCCGCACTGTTCAAAAACCCAATTTGAAGGTGGGATTTTCAGAAAACCGGTTATCTCATTTTAATGCACTGTTGATTTCATAAAGCTACATAATTTTCCCAAAAAAACCAAACAACTTTTTTTACATTTTTCTATCTATTTTACTTTATCCATCTTTCCAAATTTCTCTATCTAACATTTCCCTACTATTCTAAAAAAATTTCCCATACCAAACGCCCCCTTATGTGAATGTGATGATTATATTTGTTCTGTAGTAAAGATAAAAATATTAAATCCAAAAGTAAATATGAAAAAACATTTCAAATAGTGAGCTGGAGCCTTACGTGTCAGCCACATTAAATACACCCACAGCAATTCATTTCCAGGTGTAACCGTCAACTCATATCAGACAGGCCCCAACAACTTCACACAAAAACACAAGAAAAAACATTTCAAAAAGCCACATAAAGTGACAAAAAACAACAACCAATTTTCTACACAACACAAAAAAACGTTTACTCTCTCTCTCTCTCCTTCCCTCCCACTTTACAAAGCGCCCGAGTCTTTTCCATCTTCTCACTTCTCAACTCAAAAATATAATATATAAAAAAAGAAAAAACGTCTTCGCTCTCTTTTTTTTTTTTTCTTCTTCTTCTTCCCTCTCCTCACTTTCTTACGTTTTGTTTTCTTTCCCTCACTTTCTCTTTCTCTCTCTTTCTTTTTTCCTTTTCTTTTTCTTTTTCTTTTTCCTTTTTATTTTTATTTTTAATTTTTTTTTGGAGGGGTTGTCTCTCTCCCTCCCTCCCTTCCTCACTGCCCTTCGTTCCTTTCTAGTTTTGGACTGGGCTTTGTTGGGGTTGGGTCTTTTTCCCTCTCAACATTGCACTTTGCCGGAAAATTCGTTTCGGAATTTTCTTAGCTGCCAAACACTGTGGCGCAAGTCAAATGTGATGGGAAGTGGACTTTCCACCCTCTGTTCCTGCTTCGAACCGGTGAACCGGACCAACGAACCGGACCACCAAGACGTGATATTCACGGCCACCGACCCATTGGACGAAACCCTAGGTCACTCCTTCTGCTACGTCAGATCCTCCGCACGCTTTCTCTCTCCCTCTCATTCCGATCGCTTCCTTTCCCCCTCTTCCTCTCTTCGTTTCTCCCCAACCCACGAACCCGTCCCCAGGATCCGACCCGAATTTCATGAAACCGGCTTCAAATCCATTTCCGGAGCCTCCGTCAGCGCCAACAGCTCCGTCCCTAAAACCGTTATACAGTTAGACGAAGAAGCAGCAGATTGCGGCGGCGGAGCCGCCCTCAGGGGCAATATCGTCAATGGGTTCGAAAGCACGTCGTCGTTTTGCGCTCTCCCTCTTCAGCCTGTGCCCCGAGGGGGTGAACCGTCTGGAAGCTTCGAGAGGGGCGGTTTCTTTCTCTCCGGACCCATTGAGAGTGGCGGCGCCGCCGACGGCGGCGTCTCCGGCGGAAACGATGTCCCTTTCTCGGCGCCTCTAGGCGGGCTCTACGCGAAGAAGAAGAAGAAGGGTGTTTCGGGGTTCCGGAAGGCGTTTCACCGGAACGTTTCGGAGAAGAAGAGACCGTGGGTGGTGCCGGTGCTGAACTTCGTCGGGAGGAAGGAGGTTCCGGCGAGCGAGGGGAAGCTGCCGGAGGCGAAGAGTGAGAGCAATAGCAATGTGCAGTGGGCGCTTGGGAAGGCTGGGGAGGATCGGGTTCACGTGGTGGTGTCGGAGGAGCAGGGGTGGTTGTTCGTGGGGATATACGATGGTTTCAATGGCCCCGACGCACCGGAGTTTCTGATGGGTCATCTCTACCGTGCAGTTCACAACGAACTGCAGGGTTTGTTCTGGGAAGTTGAAGCTGAAGAGAGTAGCAGTCACCCCGCCGAAAGTGGTGTGCTGAAAAATGATGATTCGACGAAGATGGCAGAGGGAACGGAGAGTAGACGGCGTAGGCTGTGGGAGTTTCTTGCCGAAGACCCTGAAGATGGACTTGATCTTTCGGGGTCGGATAGGTTCGCGTTTTCCGTTGATGATGCATTGAGCGTTAGCAATGGCAATGCGGGTTCAGCAGTTAGTAGACGGTGGCTGTTGTTATCGAAATTGAAGCATGGATTGACAAAGCATAAGGAGGGTCATGGTAGTAAGTTGTTGCCGTGGAATTTGGGGACAGAGGACAAAGAGAAGGGGGAGAATCAGGCGGAAGACAAGCCTTGTGATGGTGGTGGTGGTGGTGGTGGAAGGAAGCGGAAAGTGGGTCCGGTGGATCATGATCTGGTTTTGAGTGCAATGTCTCGGGCTCTCCAAGTGACGGAGCTTGCATATTTGGATATGACGGATAAACTTTTGGATACAAATCCTGAACTTGCTTTGATGGGTTCATGCCTATTAGTTGTTTTAATGAGGGATGAGGATGTGTACGTGATGAATGTTGGGGATAGCCGAGCTATTGTTGCACACTATGAGCCTAAAGAGGTTAATTCTAATGTGGAATCCAGAAGCAAGGGAGATATTGGGTCGAGCACCGAGAGCATTGTTGAGGAGTCTTTAGGTTTAGGTCAAAGTGAAAGTGCATTCAAGTTGGGGAATGAGGGTCCTGCTCTAGAAATGAGGTTGGTCGCATTGCAGTTGTCTACTGACCATAGCACGAGCATTGAAGATGTAAGTTAATTTAGAATTAGTTGTCCTTTAGGTGAAATGGTTTCTTCCTTCACTCCTATAAGTTTGGTCTTTGCTACACGCCGTATTTTCCTTACTATACCTATTCCAGTCTGGTTTATCTTTTTTCTGGGAATTAATACAGCCATTTATATCTAATGATGCTCTTTTTCCCATCAAGTTCTTCTATCCCTCTAATCACTTGTGTGATTTTGTATGTATATCCAAATTTGAGTTTATGTCTGCATGTGTGGATTTTTCCTTATGTGGATTGCATTCCCATTGCTTCTTTCATTTAATCCTGCTTTATATCAGGTAGCAGTAGAAGTTTTAGATTTGCTAACATGTAGTATTGAGATATTTGTGATGATATATTCAAGAGGTTAGATTATTGGCTTCATGATTATTTGCTGTTCTTGTTTTAGTAATGAATATCAGAAGTTAATACTTCTAGTTGTAGTTATATATATTAGTCTTGTTTCGTTTTTCTTCAGTCATATTGTGATCTGGTAATATCAGTTTTCTAAAACGTGGAGCTTACTGTTTTGCAGGAAGTCATTAGAATTAAGAATGAACATCCTGATGACACCCAATGTATAGTCAATGATAGAGTTAAAGGTCGTCTTAAGGTCACCAGAGCATTTGGAGCAGGATTTTTGAAACAGGTGTCTGTTAAAATACTATGTTTTATTAATACAGTGCTTTTTTTAAAATTTATCTACAGGTTGCTTCTCTGAACCATTCTCTCCTTTCTTCAGAGAGAAAATAATATGCTGATTTCTACAGTTCATGCATTATGGAAAAATGTTTCACGTTGATTCTTTGTTTAATTCAAATGAAGATTTATTATTCATCTTACTTAGTGCCATCCTTTGTTGATGTACATATATATATATATTGTAAATACATATATGCAAATAGATGAGTATTTAAACAGATGCGGGAAGCTGGGAACATTTTTATTTGCTTGGATACACTGATTTGTATTTATCTATTTATATTCATAGACATGGACGTCTTATTGTTCTTAAATTCAGGTATGCCAGATGGTTATGTTCATATTAGTTATTGTGACGAATTGTAATATCTATCAAAATGTAAAACTCTTTTGCATACTCGGCCAAAAAAGAAAGGGTAAAATTACAAAATCTGTCACGTGAATTCATAATTATTCAAAAGTTTTCTTTATATGTTATAACACTTTATCATGAACTACATATAGATGTAAGCTAGGCAGTGTCCAACCATTTAGACTTCAGTCCTGCAATAGACTTCTGAGAGATAAAATGAGATGATGAGTCATAAGGTCAATTGGAGAACGTGCTGAATTGGCATTCGTTATTACTGTAATAATCATTTATTTGTCACGAAACTCACTTTATTTGTGCTTATGTTGCTGTTGCATGCATTGATGCTCATCTTCACTCAAAATTAGAAGCCTGATTATTTGTCCTGTCTCTTGTTTAGGGCTGCATGAATTTCTTAAATATTTTACAAAATGTATTCTTACATGATGGTATGATTTCAATTTTTCCGTAGCCAAAGTGGAACGATGCAGTACTAGAAATGTTTCGTAATCAATATATTGGCACTGCTCCATATATATCCTGCTGTCCTTCACTACGTCACCATAGATTATATCCGAGAGATCAGTTCCTGATCCTCTCATCTGATGGTTTATATCAATATCTAACCAACGAAGAAGTGGTTTCTCAAGTTCAGAACTTCATGGAAAAGTTTCCAGAAGGAGATCCTGCCCAACATTTAATAGAAGAGCTCCTCCTCCGTGCAGCCAAGAAGGCTGGTAAATGAATCTTCTGACCTTGTGTATCTTGTTTTGCAGTCTTGATAGAGACATATACAATTTGTTGAACGGCATAAATGGAGGGATTATTAATTAGTAGTTCTTTTTATATGAGAACTAAAAGCATTTGTCATACCCCATATGCCATATGGTTGTGCAAATTTTTTGAATATTTAAACTTCTGGTTGGTTGTTTATATGATATAAAAACTCATGTCTATTTCTACTTTGAGGATATATTTTAACTATATTTTGCTTGAAGAATGAACTGATGGTAAATTTTAAAAAACAAACACCTAAACTTGCGAAGTATATATGGTGAAATTTGAAGGATTTGGAAAAAACAAAAATTTCTACGTTCGGTGCATAATTACATGGTATGCTTTGTTCTTGTATTTGCGGAAAACTTATTTTGAAATGTTTGGTGCTAGTCGGATGTTTTCCCACTTTTTAACCGGCCTGGGTTGGGGATAATGCAAAAAATCAGACTGAAACAAGAAAATAATTGCTGCAGCCAAT
The DNA here is from genome assembly GCA_032173675.1 of Gastrolobium villosum. Classification (NCBI taxonomy): domain Eukaryota; kingdom Viridiplantae; phylum Streptophyta; class Magnoliopsida; order Fabales; family Fabaceae; genus Gastrolobium; species Gastrolobium villosum. Next base: position 47,724 of record JAVKPL010012559.1, on the reverse strand, counting down.
ATATTGATCTTATTTATAGCTGAATTGTTTAGCTTGTCAACTACCGTGTCTATACAACTCAGTGGTGATTTTGGACTCAATTGTTGCAGGGATGGATTTTCATGAGTTGCTGGATATCCCACAAGGAGATAGGAGGAAGTATCATGATGATGTGACTGTTATGGTGATATCACTTGAAGGAAGAATCTGGAAGTCGTCCGGGAAGTATCTGTGAGACCTTCAACTTGCTGTTGGCTCTGTACATGTGATAGTATATTTTCCCGAGGGTGCCTCAAAGCTGGTGCCAAAGTTTCACAGCTGATCCATTTTTCATGGGTCTATGTGTTTTTTCTCCGTCTTGCAACATAAAGTTATCAATTTTAATGGCAAGAGGCTTCCGTTAGAGCTCTATCAAGAATTAAAGATGCTGAATGCAATTTGGTATGAGCTAAGAAACGGGCATTGCAGATGGGGTCGGGAATTCTTTTTAGCAGTGAAAAAAGAAAAGATTAGAGCCTTTTAAACTGTTTCTTTTTCCATTCGCAGTCTCTATTCTGCTCTCCGCCCCCATCCCATCTCTCTCTCTCTCTCTCTCTTGGCAGTTATAGAGATTAAAAATGATAAAATTTTTGCATGGCGAAGGCCCTTTTCGTTTATTTAGTTATTTTTATTATTATTATTTTTTCTCATTTCTTTTCTTTCTTCTCTGGAATAGCCCAGAAAATGTGGGTGTATATTGGTGGGGATACTAGTGTACTTGTTGAACTCAAGCAGTCTTTAGTCAGTAACTACAAATTAGAGATCAACATGATTCTGAATTAGAGATCATGATTCTGAATTAGAGATCTCCAAATCAAATCTGTGCATTGCACGTAACCATAAATTGCATAATAGGCCTTTCTAAAACTAGGCATAATAGAACCGTAAACTGATTTTCTTGTATTTTAATTTTAGTTATGTACTCGTTTGTTGAGATATATATGCAGGGGTTGTATTCGAATTTCTAGCATTTCTATTAGTATTAGGTACGTGTTTTGGCATGGGACCTCTTTCCAAAACAAATTGCATAATGAACAATTCACAAGAGCATACATGTCTTTTACCTAAACTCTTTTAAGGTGGGAAATAAAGGGAAGTAAAGAAGAAGTAATGTCAAATTTCAGGATGTCTTTATATTCTAATAAAAATGAGTGGGGAAGATTACATTCCATCTTTGGCTTCAACCCTCCACATATTGACATTTTAAGTGATAAATAAACTTGCAAGTATCATTGTTATGTATTAGCCATAGCGCTAAAGCTGAATGCCACTTGAGTTTTTCCACCATCTATGTCGCAATAGCAGCTGATGGAGACTTTGATTGGACCCAAGAGACTAAGTCCTCTCTAGTTGCGATAAAGCAGCCAACTTTATCCTCACTCTGCCTAAATGGAGCAGCTAGTTTCCTCAAATGAGAGGCAAAAGAAATGTTGAGTCCTTGGGCAAACTTGTGAGCACCAGTACCAGTTTGGGCTAGGAACAACTCTGGCAGTGCCCCCTCCCGGTTAACAATTTTGGTGAGTGTCCACATCCACTCTTCCAGTGCAGTTTGAGCGGCACCAACTGACAATGTTCGAACGTCTAAACACCATTCACCTTCAGTTTTGTTGTGCAAACCAGGGTATAAACCATACAAGGTTCCCAAGTAGAGTAGCTCATGGGCTCTCTCTTGGAGATCTTTGTTTCTACATATGTCAATCAAGCAGTTACAGAAGGGTCTTCTCACATCAACCGCAGCACTGCTCATGGTACCCTTAAACTCTTCCTTGATAGTCTCAAAACTAGTTTTCTCATCTAAAATCAATTGAATAAAGGCAACCAAGTTTGGGTTAACTTGCTGCAAACAAGCAAGTACTTTTTCCTCATCCTTGGTACCGTGAGACAGAGACACAACAGATAGCAAACAACCGCATAGCCTATCATCTGGCTTAACTCCTCTCTCAACAGAAATGTTAAAAACTCTGACCAAATCATCAAACTCCATAGCCTTTCCCAAGCACTGAATCAAACATGTACACCCCATCACGTTGAGTTCAATGCCCAACTTAGACATCTCTTCGAACAATCCCATTGCCTTGCGGACATCTCCTTCACTCCCATAAATATTGAGCATTGCTGTGTAACTCCAACTGTCTGGCTTGCAATGCTCAGACTGTTTCATCTCCCTGAACAGAGTTTCAGCTTCCTCCACCAATCCAACATCTGCACACATATTCAACAAGGTATTATACAAAATAAAATCCATAGGCCAGCCATTTTCCTTCATTCGTTTCCACAATTCAAGAGCATCTCGAGACCACCTGGCCTTCCCATATATCTTAATAACTGCTGTTAGAGTCTTTTCATTTGGGACTATCCCTGAATCAATCATTTCTTCAAACAGGCTCCTTGCAAAACCTGGCTTCCCAGCCTTTCCCATTGCCTCCAACAAGGTGTTGTACACAACTAAATTAGGTTGCACCCCAACAGATTTCATCTCTTGCAATACATACCTAATACCATCATAATCCCCAGCCTCCCCAAACATCTTCCCCAACACAGAGAATGTGATAGGATCAGGCTTCCACCCAGTTGCTCTACCTCTCTCATACAAACTTATCACCTCTTCAACCTTCCCTAATCTAGCATAAACATCTAAGATAGCAGAATAAGTTACCTCATCCGGCATCAAACCAGTCTTGTACATCCTTTCAAACCAGTGAACGGCCTTGTCAAACAGGTAGCACTTCTTGGCACATGATATGATGGTGGAGTAAGTGATGTTATCTAGTTGAATCCCATTATCAATCATCTGGTGTGCAAGGTCTTCTATGAGCTGAAACTGTCTCCCAAACCTCAAAGACTTCATTGTGACATTGTAGAATATGGTTTCCATGGGAAGCAAATTCTGGGTCTTGATCCAATTGAAAAACAAATGGGTTTTCTGCCATGGCTTCAAGCTGTTGAGCATCAAGAGGGCATGTTCTCGAGTAAGTGGGAGTGGGATTTCCTCAACACAAGCCAAGAAATCAGCTTCTGAGGACGCGTCACAGTCATTGAGTCTCTGGGCAATGCGTTTGAGATCTCTGAGTTGTGGACTGTAAGAGTAAGGAGCGCGTTTCTGTCTCTCGTGTGAAAGCACAGAGCGCTTGGCCTTTGTGGGGTTGACCCACGTGGATTTTGGCTTAGACAAGACATGGGGTTGGTCTCGTGTGGCCGTAGATAAGGTGGTGTTGGCAAGGGGTGTGAGTTGGTCGGATAAGGAAGAGTTTTGGTTGTTGGTGTTGATGTCTGAAGTTGGGGTGGGAGGAACTTTTGGAATGGATTTAGAAGTGGTGCAGTTTATGGCAAATTTTCTAAGATTTTTTTGCCTTAGAGGTGTGGTGTTGTTGAACCTTGTGTTTTTGGTGTCGGGAAAGTAGATATCTACAATGGTAGACAGAGGAGCAGCCATTAAGATTTAACAGGGTGAGGAAGGGAGGGAGGGGTTTGATTCTGAACCAGGATGTTCTAAGATATTATTTTATGACCTTATCCTAATCGAAAAAAGATGTTATCAGGGGAGAGCAGAGGAGGCAAAGATATTTTCATTTTCAAATTGGGAAAAAAGAAAAAGCACATTCACCTCTTCGATGTGGGTTGTGGTTTTGCGGATTAATGTTTATCACAATTTTTTGGATATGGGAATGGACTGGGTCATATATGATATCAAAGATGAGTTGTGTTTTGGTAATTTCTTATTGCCCAATTGTGCTTCGGGTTGAGACCCAAACAAATTTAAAAATTATCCTTCACATGCAACAATTAAGGGAATGAAAATATTTCTTTTGTATTATTATTAAATTTATGTCTACTTTTTTTTTTTTTTTTTTGTAGATTGTATCCACTCAACCTCCTCCGGCCACCTTGTCATTGAAATTATGGCCTTTAAGACTAGCTCTTTATTAAATTAGAGGGTGTATTGGATTACTAATTTCATATTCCTAGAATTGCCTACTAAGCTACCCTGGGGCGTTCAGCTTGCCTGCTGAACTACCATTGGGGGGTATGTCTACTTTAATTTTTTAACAATATAAAAAAAGGTTCATTCAACTATATTAAGTGTAAAATACCCTCTGAATTTTAAGTTTGTAAAGCTACTATAACATTGGAAGCGTGAGTTCTGCTCAATGCTGGCTTCTTTTGTTGCATGACAAGTATACCGGTCACACAAGTAATAAAGAAATGAGTAGAGTATCGTTCCCACGAGGATTAGTATTTCAAGGACTAGTTTAACATTTTTACTTTAGTTGGACAATTTGAATGAGAGATTTGATTTAAAATTAATTAATAATTAAAAAAACAAGAACAAAACGCAAAATCAAATATTCAAGCAATCAAGAAAAAACGTAGTTAGGGATTCAATTTCCCCCAATCTTTCCTTTACGTTTTGAATTAAAACTCTAATTTAATCAATTCATCTAATTTAGTTAAAACTCAATCCCTTGGTATTTTAACCCTTTACTCCCTTAAAAGAATCCTAATTCCGTTATGTTTCTTAAAAGGGTTTAAGCATTAAAGTCAAGAATCATAAAAATGGTATAAGGAGTTCACGATTCATATATCTATCCCTAGATTCATACAAATCAATGATGAACTTACTAACCCCGATTCATATGCCATAATCCTTATTGTTATACATGAACCTTAGATCACTGTCTACAAGAAGATTGACTCATAAAAGCATGAAGAACAGGGAAATTCATTCAATATAAAAAGGAAAAATTATATTAAAGATTAATTCAGAAAATAAAGATTCAATTGGATTCCATCTAACCTTAACTACAATATGAGTGGCACAAAAGGCTTTATAAGGCCTAAAAATAAGAGGCTTATCGCTTAAAATTAAATTATGAAACACTAAGGCTAACACCTATTATGATTAGCTAAAATATTTTGACCAAGTCATTCTCCCAAGACAATTAATAATTATAATATTCCTTACCATGAAATTTAATTAATTACATGTAATTAGGCAATTAATCTTGTATTAGTGGGTTAAATCATGTAAAATATCTAATTAAATGAATTAGGGTCACTTTTGAGGTAAAAAGTGCAATCAGTGAAAACTATAGGGTAAAAATATGCGTAGGCAAAAGTACCCAAAATATAAAAGTAAAGTTAAAAATATTACTTGAAAATATTCTAATCCATTGGGCTAAGTTTGGTGGTGAATAGAGTTGAATAGATATATAAGTTTATACCCGGTTGAGATAACTTAACATATGATAAGTGACAAAACACAAACCCAATCTCATTCATTCTTCTTCTTCCAGCGACACCAAACCGTGAGGGAGAGGGTGCAAAGCCGTGGTTGTGAACTCTAAACCACAACTCCTCCATTTTTTACTCAAATCCTTCCATTCCAAAGCCTAAACCACTTCAAATTCCCCCATCATCCTTATTCTTAGCTTATTTTTGAGTGGAGTGAGATATTCTTGGTGGGAGGGACAAAAATTTGGAGATAGTGGAGCTAGAGGTGAAGTCATGATTCCTTGAGCTTGGTGCCCCTTCCTTACACCCTTGGCGTTGTATTTGTGGTAAGAACTCTAACTATTGTTGTCATTTTGGAAGATATGTTCATTAGGGTTTTGTTTCAAGAAAATGCATGAATAGTGAGGTATGTTAGAGAGAGATTGAAGTTAAAAATTCCTTTGTAAAAGTTGTTAGGAATGACAAATGGGTAGAAATGGACTTAGATTGTCATTTGGTTGTTGTTCAATATATTGGAAAAATTCAAGCTTGGACATGTAGAGTTTCTTGCATTGTTGAACCATAATTTGGTTGGATGATTGAATGTGTCCTTTATGGTGATAGGATTGAGCCTTGTGGACCATCATCGAAGGACCAACCATTCGAGGAAGCAATGAAGCTTGGTTAGCTCACTTGAATTGGTAAGTTTATGCCTATTGTGGTGTGAATATGTTTGTTTGGTTGATGAATATATTGGTATTCATTGGATTGCCTTGATAGATTGTCTAGTACCTTGATGTAGGTATTGATTGTAAAGCTTGGTTGTTTGAGTTGGTGATGTACAAAGGTTGAGATTGGAAGCATTGAGGTAAGCTTTCGGACCTTGAGAATTGATCCCTTTATTATTCCATCAAGCCCTAACTGGGTAGTGGTTGTGATAGTGTATATAAATGCAATAAAGTAGTTTAATGTTTTGTTATACGTATGTGTATGCACTGGGTGTGGGATAGGATGGTGTTTCCCTATATTTTGTATGTTGCATGACGATGCGTAATTCATACTTGATAGTTGAGATGGCCAGTAGGACTATTCGCATCTGAGTGTCCTTAGGACAACATGATAGCTCGAGGGATGTCTCCTGGAGATGTTTGACATACTGCATGGATATGTATTTATTACATTATTTACGGTTATTGCTATTATACTGTGCGTGAACTATGGGGTGAAGAGATGCTCCAAGGACCCCTGGGTTACTGACATGTATTCATATATCTCACCCCATGTTATGGGGACCCCTTTCAGGTACAAATGCTGTAGGAGCCTCTGGTGGCAAGTGACCATATTTGGACTAGGTTGATACATGAGGATGTTGCATTATTTTGGTTATGCATGTCATTTAGTAGTTTTCATGTATATGATTCACATTTGAAAACCATTTGATATGTGTACATCATGTTTTATTTTGGTGGACTTAGCCTATGCTCACCTTCTTTGGTGTCTCTTTTGTTGATGTGAGTCAAGAATTTGATCATAGTGTTTTGTAGCCAAGTCCCATGGTTATGTATTAAAGACATTTGGATATTGTGTAATATTGTACTTATTGTATATATGATGAAAGGGAATGGATGCCTATTTGATAAATGCGTGTCGTGAAATGGCTAAGAATTATGTATTGAAGTGGTTGTATAATGTCTATTAGGTGAAAGAAAACCTTTGCGGTTGAGAATAAAAAAAGGATATAATGTCTTGTTGTCCATTTTTCATATCCTATATGATAGACTTGAACTCTTGAGTCTTAATGAAAGTTATAGATCTTTTTCTTAGCTTTCCAACGAGATCAAGATTGCGTTAATCAGATAAGTATAACTTAAGTTATGGGTAAAATACCAAAGTATAGTGAATCTCTAGAATTGATGGCACCGTAAGACATGAAAAAGTCAGTGTTCTGGCGCTATCAGTGCGGGTTTGGCGTTGTCAGCTTGGGACCCTACGAAATTCAACACTCTTTTCTTCAAAAATTTATAACTTGAGCTACAGTGCTCCGAATTGAACGCGGCTTGAACCAACACATAGATAACAAAGAGATCTATAACACATTGGGAGACGAGGACCATAGAAATAGTAAAAAATCCCTTAAGTAAATAAAAAGTGGAGGTGTTTAGTGTTAAATAACAATAAAAATGAGTGTTCAAGTCTTGTTGGTCTAAGGGGACTATTTACACACTATGGTAGCAACATATGGTCTAAATAAAATTACATAAGGTGTTCCACTCCTAGTTAGAGTTACAGTTACAGTTTTGGAATTGTTTTAATTGCAGAATTAATTTTAAACAGAAACGTTTATAAATAAAAAGGAAAAAATTTATCCGTACTTTAATTCAATTGTGTGAATGTGATTGTAATTGCGCTTAATGTCATACGTAATGTTAACAAACCGGCTCTATAATCGGGTGTTACAATAATCAAATCACAATATTTTAAGAAAAAAAATAATTGATAATTCTATGTTATTCCATCAATACCATATAATTTTCCAAATTCCCAAATCATAAGCATTTAGATATTCTATTTGATTCATGATATATTCTACCTTATCCATGAAATAAAATAAATAATTCAAACAGTCTGCGATCACCTTTCTTATGTAATCAATACATTTCGTCCAATGTACAGAACATATGGTTCATAATGTGTTATTCGATTGTTAATATTATTGACTGAATATCAACATTGCAAAATGGTAAAGATTTTCAGCTTCTAATCAAATCCAGTCAAATGCTGACTCAATATCTTAAATAAATAAAAGTTATCAATTTCAAACTTTTATTTGAAAATTATTTTAAAAAATCATCCAATAAATAAAATTTTATTTTACTAAAAATATTCGTGGATATCTTTTGGCTAGATTTAAGGTCACAACCAAAATTTAGCATGTGATGTGTATTGAATATCTAATAGTTATAAATAAATGGTAAGCAACCTAATCATTTATCACATGTTCATAACCACATTACTCTTAGTGTTTGTTGGGACATGGTTCTTCAACGAATACAAAAGCAATTACTCGTCAAGTGGAGCACCAACTCGACACTTGGAGGTTGACCTATTTGACAACGGGTTGGCCTATATGTAGAAAACAAAGAAATGCAAAAGTAGAGAGATGCAGAAAAAAACATAACAAATTTTTAACGTAGAAAATCTCCATGAATAAAAAATACGAGACCTAATCTTGAAAATCTTCTACTATAATTATAATGACCCTAGCCTATAAGTAAAAGAAATAAAGTCACCTTTGATGAAAAATAGTTAAAATGACAGTTAAGGGGTAAAAATGCGGGTAAACAAAGTTACCCAAAAGTGAAAGTAAAGTTAGAAATATGACTAGAAAAAAATTCTAGTCGATTGGGTAAAGTTTGGTAATGAATGGAGGTGACTAGATAGATAGGCCTTTACCCAGTTGAATTTCAATTAACATATGTAAGTGAAAAATTTCAAAAATTTCAAAAACTTCATTATTCATTTTTCTTCTTCGAAAACGGATCGACGGAGAGGAGAGAATGAAAAAAAAAAGATTTTGATTTAAAATCTTTCAAAATTCATAACTTAAGCTAGAGACCTCCAAATCACTTCGTTCCAAAGCTAAACTTGTGAGAAATTTCGAGAGGAACACATTGGTACCCATATTATTATGTGGGGTTAATTGTAGAGAGAGTTATTATTCTCCTAAGATTTCAGATTTCATGGAAAATGAAGGTTTTGATGGAGCTTGAGGCCATGGGAGCTTGAAGTAAGCTTTCCTCTTCAGTATAGGTAAGTTTATGTTAAGAAATCATAGTTTTCTTTGAGTTTTGAGAAAGATTGAATTTAGGTTTTCATTTTAAAAGTTTGGCTTGAACGAACATGTTAGAGCTTGATTGAGGCTTAGCTTATTTGAGAAAAGTGTTTAGAAGAATATTTTAATGGTGAAAATTTATTTGGAAAATTAAAGATACCGTATTTTTGAATAGTGTCATATATGTGAATAGTGACATATAAGTGAATAATACTGTAGAGATGAACAATACCATATGTATGAATTGATGATGAAAATATGTTCATTGGTTATAGTGTGAGACCAAGTGGATTTGTGGAGCAAGAGCATAAATTAGCGCAAGATATGGACATTGAGCGAGGATCTTGATTATTTGAGATTGATCATTTATTGAGTATTTTGTTGGCTTCACCATGGATAGGTGTATTGGTCATTTATTGAGTAAGAAACTTATATGAATGGATATATGATTAATTGTGATAACTTCACCATGGATAGGTGTGTTGGTCATTTATTGAGTATTTTGTTGGCTTGTGGACCTTTTGACTTGAAAAAGGCTAAAAAAAGGGCTATTCCAGGTAAGCTTTCGGTTCTTAGAGTTAATCCCCATTTGTTCCACCATACTCCAAGGGAGGGCGGTTCTTTCATATTGTATGTAGATATGAACTGTTATATGTTGCATGTATAAGTATGTATATTTGTGTGCTACACGAGACAATGTTTCTTTATCTGAGGCATAAGACAGTGTTTCCTTATGCATAGTATGAGACGGTGTTTCCTTATATAGTATGTTGCAAGACGGTGTTTCCTTGCGTAATGCATACTTGTTATATTCTCTGGCCAGTACGATTACATTATTGCACACTGCATAGTCATACATATTCTGATGCATGCATGGATTTTTATACTTTGTTTATACCATAAGTGAACTTAGGGGTGGAGGAGCCCTCCAAGGGTCCCTAGCTTACTGAGGTAATTATATATCCCATCCCGCGTTATGGGGATTACCTTTTCAGGTACATGAGCTGATGGTGCTGAGGCATTGCGTGGCAAGAAGCCAGACGAGAGATATTACCTAACTTGATAGTCAGGATTAGCTTATTATGCTGATACATATTTGACATGGTTTTATTTTGGATATGTATCTATATGCCATGTCATTATTTTGAGAGTATAGAAGATGTCTATGCCATGTTGATAGTTTATCTATTTTGTTAGTTATGTTTGTATATGTCTAGGTAACTTATTTGATTACGTCTCATTTGTTTGGTTGATGTAATCATGTAAGTAACTCTACGAATATTATTTTGAGACCTATTATGATTATAAGATAGCCTACATTATGGATGACTGGGTAATATAATGACCCTATCTGGTAAACTTAAGTTTTCTTCCTTGTCACTGTTCCAAATCTGAACCACCCCCGTCTCTCTCTAGGCAGCGTTGTCCTCCATGGAAGCTTGTCTTCAAGCTTTTCTTTTCTTGATTTCTTACTCAAACAACAACCAAAACACAAAGTGCGATACATGAAAGCTTAAGTAAAAATTGTGGTGAATCCATTCCACCCATTTGTTTGGGTTCAAAAGGCTTGTGTGAGGAGCTCTCTCCTTCTCAAGATTTCGGTCACTATTTATCCTAGAGAGAGAAGTGGATTTTTGGTGGAACCAAGCTTGAGTTTTGTTCTCCAAGCCTTGTATTGGTGTTCCTAGGGACTGAGAGGGTTTGGATTCTGTTGGAGCTATATAAGTAACTTGTGCTACAATTAAGCGAATTGACAAAGCTTCAAGAGGTAAGCTATAAGTTTAAGGAGTCTATTCCTATCTGTGTGCTCCACCATGGTTAGTGAACTATGGTTGGATTGTATGATTGTATTTGATGCTTTGTGTAGATGCATTCATATAGAGCTATTTGATAACATGATATGATTTGCTCTGTTGTGATTTCTGTATTGATCTTTGGCCATTGATTTGTTTGTACACTGATGTCTGCTTGAGGTCTTCCCTCGGGACTGACTGTATATACCTCTGATATGTTATGGTTCCGCTTGGGGTCCTCCATTGGGAATGACTGCGTATGCCTCTGATAAGATATGTATATATGCTTAGTTCTGTTATGATATCTGTTATATGATGTTTTGTATACTCTGTATCTGACTCTTATGCAAGAGTGGGCCCAAGGGTATGGAGAATTCTCTATAAACCTGGAGCTTATTGAGATTTGTTATCTCACCCCGTTTGGGGACATCATTTCAGGTGCACAGACTGCCGGTGAGCCTACACGGAGCAGGGATACGACCCGTGGATAGAGGGCATCACAGACCGGATTTTGGGTATCAGTATGCTACTATTATTTTGGAGGATTTGTTATTTTGCATTAGTATTCCATTTGTTTTGAGGATCATGGTGTTTGATCCATTACTTGTATATGGCCTGTATATGTTTTGTACATATTTTCCGCTTTGATGCATGTACAATTGTATATTAGGCATGTTTATATTATGATGTAGTATTCAGTTATATGATTTCCTATTGGATATGCATGCTGTTAGACATAGTGGCATGGAGCCAAGTTATGCATGCGTAATAGATGTGTACATGATCCTATATGGATATCTGGTATTTCTAAAGTCATATATTGTATAAACTATTTATCAGGATACCTTAAGAGCGGGATTTGCAAATCCTCATTTGTCTGATTTACAGACGGTACCCTATCCGATTTTCGTCTCCGTCAAATAAGAATTAAACTAGAAGAAGTATGCAATGTAATATATCATGTGAAAAAGGATTAAAGAAAAAGAAAAAGTTAGCTCGTATTTTCATAAGTTAAGTCTTCCGTTGTTTTTGTCATGATGGTTGAAATTGTTATTATATTAATATAGGTTGTATTATATTAAACTGTTTAGGATCAAAATGCTATCCATTTTATTTTGGCCATGGAAGTGAATTTTTTTGCAATACATAAGAAAAAAGAGAAAATTTATTCAGTTAACTTCCGCATTAATTAAGTTGAACATGTTGCGTTTACTATCATATGAATGTTAATTAACCGGTTGCAGACAACGCGTTACAATAATAATAGTAAGACTACAAAGATTCAAACTTCCTTAATCACACTAAAGTTCTCACCACTTTTCACCAACAATGGTGGTCATAAAATTTGTCTCAAGTCAATTACCCAAACTTCTCTTAAGAGGGTTTCCAACAAGCTTCACTAACTTATTACAAAGATTCTCAAATCTTTATATAGGTGAGGTGAAAACCCTTTACCTCCTCTTAGAATCTTTCTTAATGGTAGGTAGTATTTATTGAGGTAGTTATTCAAATACTAAGCCATGCACCAATAAACAAATGCATCCTCAGCACACCCAACAATCTTCACAACAAAAATGACAAAATGAAGACTTATTATAAGAATGACAATTCCGATTGGTTTTGTAAACCACCATTTCTAACGTGATGAATCCAAAAATGAAGTCAATGAAACCATGCACCTGTGATTAAAATGTCATCTGATGAGATATGAAAGTACTGTTTTCAAGATTTTGGCAAAGCAATCGCATAATAAGAATTTTATTGAATATAATCTCAACAGGGAAAATTTTCATTTTCTCTATCTGTATGATTTTCCCATTTTTGTTCAGGTTCATGCACGCATAATCTCACACTAACCTAAGAAGATTAAAGTTTCGATATCTTCAATATTTTATAGATATAGCTGACAATAGAACTTAAGAAGATAAGATCAATGACTTGCAAATCGATGATTAAAGTTGGACTAAACGGAATCTGATACACGAAGCAAAAACGTGGTGATAGTAAATCTTGTCCATGTATAACCATTAGCAATTTGTCTTCTTCAGGAGCTAACCAGCACTGCCATTAAACATTTCTTTTTGGTTTTTGATTGGGTCCTCCTAGTGTGAACGCAACTCTTCAGGGGCAATAAATTATAACTTTACCAGAATACCAAAATAATGACCATCAAACTCAAAATAGAAACATAACTAACTGTAGCTAAAGGAACACTTGATCATGAGCACTGCTATATGTATTGGGTTTATCATCTATCATTTAACATGATCATAAAAAATTTCCTACACACAACATTTTGTGGGGCTCGCAGCAAAAAATAAAAAAATTCTGTCACACAAAATGAATCTCTATAATATAACACAATTACTTTTCCTACGACATAACTCTTATAAAATCCATATGTATTTCTTTTTCCTTTTTTTTTTTGGTAAACACAATGCTATGTATTCTCATAAGCAAGAATGTGACTACTCCACAAGTTGTGGGATCCATCAAACTAGAGTATAATGTAAAAAGGAAAAATATTTTTCGTTTTAAATGACATTGGTGTTATTTCACTCTCACAAAGAAGTAAAATTCACATTTTTATTTATTTTTTTATCCATTCTCTCTCTCCCATGGTCTATGTCTTTCTCTCGGTTAAAATAATATAACTTTATATCCTTTAAAATAATACACAATTTTCCCAATGTAAAAATATGCTTAATTATTGGGTTCATTTCCTTTTGCCTTTTTCAATTATAAAAAGGTACTTCAAGCCATGCTCTCTTATTGTTGCTTTGGGAAATTAAACTTCTTATTATTAGCCAGTAGCGACACAAGCGGGGAGAAAAATATACTATTTTTGAAACAGATCAATAATGAGAAAATGACTGTTATTCTCTCATAGGGTCGTTTCTCTTTCTTCCTGGTCCTAAGTGTAAAAAAGGAAAAGCTTTTGTTTTGCGCCTTTACTTTCTTTGCTAATCATTGTGTAAAAAGATAATCCTTCATTACAGTTAGCCTCAGTTTGATGTTATTAATAACGGAGGAGTAAACTTCGAATATCATTTCATTAATGAGAATTGTCACTTCAATTTATATATGACTAGATTAATAAAAATTAAATTTAATCACACATGGTTGAAGAAGCCTGAATTAATCTCTAGAAGATTAAGGATGATATCTCAAATTAACGGGCACTTCAATATTCAAGTTGTTATTAAATATTGATTATATGAGAAAAATAAATATATAATGACGTGACAACATAAGCTCGATCCACCAAATGACCCTATGGGCCTCTTTGAAGCACCTGATAAAGAAGATAAGATAGGATAATTTATTTTATTCTATTTTTATCTCTTGTTTGGTGGGTCAATAGGATATGATTAACTGATACTATTATCTTATTTTATCCTATCAAATACATTATTTCCTATCCTATGGGGGAGCTGGGTTAGGATTCAACATGATATGATACCAATATTGGATACACATTATATCCCCACGCTACCCAATATATTTGTATTTATTGCATTATATTTTATTTTTTTTCCCTTTTCTCTTTCTACATAATCTTATCAGATTGCTAATCAAACACTGGACATGATAGAAACTTATCAGCCCCATATCATGTCCTACCCTTATCCTATCATATCCACCAAACGAGGTTTTATAATTCTCGACATGTCCTGTTTGTAGGATCATTAGCCTCATAATGGACTATCCAGTTGAGATTTGGCTACAAGCTTGTCGTATCATTCTATCAGCTATGAGAGGTGATGGCCAACTTTGAGTTGCTATACCGGTTGTGCCTTGCCTTTTAGTCATTGGGTTTCAATAATAATATTATAGGTCGAGAATCGAGATCAATATAATAGATTACTATTTTTTATATGAGAAAAATTATATTTATAAATTACACTATATATTAGGGTAGTACATTCTAGCAAACACTATATTATTCCTAACACATAGTGTAATTTATATAAATTTATAAAAAAAAAATTTGTAAATATAATTATCCCCTCTCTATAAATTGGATAATTTCTCAAGTTTCATTTTCCACACAATAACCGCGGCAATGGATGAGTGATTCAGTGACTGCAGGATTCAATCTTACCATCATAGCATATGGATATGCAGCCTTAAAAGGAAAGTTCCTTCTTTGCCTTTTTTCCAACCCTGAACATAAAAAGCAGGGTGTACATTCCAATTACCCATGTTATCTTTTTCAAAATTCCACGAATTAAAATTTAAAAGTGATTTCATTCAAAATTTAATAATTAAGGGGTAAGTATACCCCATAAAGATAAGAACGTAAGAGTAAACCAACTAAACCAGGTGTTAAGGCAATGATTTAGTTTGCCTTTTAGCCCTTTGTGATAAGTATGTAAAATATTCCACTAATTGTACAAGATTTTGCTAATATCAACCATTCAACCATGATTTTTTCATGGTTACTTTAGCATATACATGTGAATTGAGAAGGGAGAAACGAGATTCAATAAGATCAAAACTGTTTTAGGACTTTTCGAAAACTTCCCTTTGGAAGGGCTGGTCCCGCTTGACGACTCAATAACATCAATTCAAAAAAAGGAAAAGTGTTTTGTCCGATTCAGGATGACGTGCTAGAAACTTGACCGTAGTGGCAATCTCCATCAATACTTAAAAAAAATATCTGACGTGTGACATCTGATATTTTTTTATACTCTCCAATACTCTAATATATGTTGTAAAGACTCAAAATATGGTTCAAAAGTTATATTGCATTAGGGGGTTGTATTGGATTGAGATTTCAAAGAATTTTAATGGATTATTTTTGAACAACAAAATCCATTGGTATTCAATTAAGATTTTAATTGATTGAAAAAAAAGTCATGTGATATTCGATTAGGATTTTAAAAGATTATTTTAGAGTTTGTTCAAATCCATCGGTATTCAATCAATATTTCAAACAATGGAAAAACAATATTGTGATATTCAAAAATCTAACGATTTTAATGGATTTTCTATTGGTGTGAATTTCGTGAGACTTTTTAATAACAAATATAAATAGGATGTCTCTCTCACAATCTCACCATAACCCCTAAGATTTATTGAGATTTCTCTAGTGTAGTGTTTTCTTCTTTCTTTGGCAGGTTAACATGCTTAAATCGAGTTCCGCCATGAGAGTTTCGTTAAAACTCAAAAATAGTATATTTTTGAGTGATTTTCATCACAAAACATCCCGGAAACAACAAACCAAACGATATTTTAATATAATCTATATCAAAAATAGTATATTTTTTAACCATTTTTGAGAAATTTTGAAAGTTTAAAAAATATTTTTTCAAGCTATGGGTTGCGGGTTTTTTTTGGCACAAAAGGTGTAATTTTTGTATTAAAAATAACATAAAACAGTGGAAAAATAACAGTGGAACTAAAACCCTCAAACCGATTTTCATTTTACATCGATGAAACAATATCAATTTAAAGAAAGATTGAAACTTTCACAATATGAACACTATATTTCGTAATAATACATTCATGAACGAAATTCCTTCACTATAGGAAACAATTTCAAACAATTTTTGTGTCAAAAGATAACTAAAACTTATTTTTCAAAAGTCTCAAAGCAATTTTATAACTAAGGTTTCAATGTATCGATTGAAATTTTTTTGAGAAATTTTTACAACTTTCATGTAATAAAACCCAGAAATTTAGATTCGAAATTTTTTTAAAATATTCAATGAAAATATGCATATAATATATGCTTAAAAAACTCTCATCACGTAGAACAAAAATCCCAAGATTTTGAAGATCAATTGCAAAAAATTCCAAACGAAATTTTATCATGAACTTTAGGTTCTATATGCAAATTTAGAATTATTTTAATAATTAATTTTTTTTGTCTTATAATTATATATGCATAGCTTTGATACCAAATGAAGAAAATAATTCATGAATGAGAAAATGTTAATGCATGGAGGACTAGTATAACTTTAGATATGTGAAGAGTTGTTGCTTAGTAATTTTGAATGTTTTGTTAAAAATTGTATTATGATTTACTGATTCAGAAAATTATATTAGGTTTTATTTTTTTTATTAATATCATTGCATTTCTTTGTTTTTTTATTGATTAGTGTAATTTTGAATGTTTGTTAAAAATTCATATGATTTTTTAAAATCTTATAATCCATATTGTCCTTTCAAATATTATAAATTCTATTAAAATCCTTTTAAATCTCATCTTATGAAATCTTGATTGTAAAAAAAGTGTTTTAAAAAAGTCTTTAAAATCCCTCCAATTATAAATAATCTTTTAAAATCTATAAGATTTTTTTTTATCTCAAAAAAGTCTTTTAAAATCCTAATTCAATACACCCCTTACATTATTTTTTGGTAATCCACCCCCTTACATTTTTAGTTCCAACTATTAGATTCGTTAAATTATGATTACTATTTTATGGAGTTTAATATAAATATTTGAGATACTTATGTTTCTTTGTAAAATTGATAGATATTATAAGTTTTGCTTCATCTTTTGGTTAAATTATTGAATATCAAAATAATATATTACATAAATCAAAAATATTATTTAATATCAAAACATGTCCTAACATGTAAAAATTTAGGGAGTGTATTGGATTGAGATTTCAAAGGATTTTAAATGATTATTTTTGGACAAAAAAATCCATTGATATTCAATTAGAATTTTAATGGATTGTAATTAGGATTTTAAAAGATTATTTCAATGGTATTCAATCAAGAATTTAAACAAAGGAAAAACAATATTGTGGTATTCAGAAATCTTACGATTTTAATGGATTTTCTATTTGTGTGAATTTCGTGAGACTTTTTAGTGAGAAATATAAATAGGACGTTTCTCTTACAATCTCACTCTAACCCCTTGAATTTCTTGAGATTTCTCTAGTGCAGTGTCTACTTCTTCCTTCGGTGGGTCATCTCGCTCGAAATCGAGTTCCGCCATGGGAGCTTCGTCAAAAACAACATATTTTTGAGCAATTTTCATCTCAAAATATCCCATAAATAACAACCCAACAAGATTTTAATCTAAGTCATCTAAAAGATAGCAGATTTTGAAGCTATTTTTGAAAGTTTAAAAACGATTCTTCAAGCTATTGGTCATGATTTTTCTTGGTACGAAAATATATGTTTTTTGTATTAAAAACAACATAAAATGGTGGCAAAACAACATGGGAACAAAAACCCTCAATCAATTTTCATTTTACACCAATGAAACAAGATCGATTTAAAGAAAAATTGAAACTTTCTTAATATGAACACTATGTTTCATAATAATACATTCATGAAAGAAATTCCTTCGCTATAGGAAACAATTTCAAACAAATTTTGTGTCATTAGATCACTAAAAACTTGCTTTTCAAAATCCCCAAAGAAATTTAAGATTTCAATGTATCGATTGAAAATAATTTAGTTTTTTTTCTAAACTTTCATATAATAATCCCTGAAAATTTAGATTCGAAATTAACGAGTCAATAGATCATATACTGTGTCTTGAATTGGGAAATACTAATATACTACCGTAGTACTATTTGTTTGGTGCTACCCGCCAATAGAAATCCATAAATGACTGTAATATTTGTACACATAGGAGAAAGAATTATTTTTTTATCCAAATATCAGTTGTTTAATGGAAGAGTTAGTATGGAAGATGTTCTCGAGTGGTGGAGAATAATTTTGTACTTCCAACATTTGCATTGGGCTTTGAACGGTTCAACGTTGAATCTAATCATCAAGCTTTGAAAATTGAGATGCACTTTGATGAAATTAGAAGCACACTCTTCTGCTTTTGCTAATGATTGAAGGCAAGTTAAATCATTAATTACCACGCCATTGAAATCCATTATTCAACTGAGCCAAAACGCAGGAAATGGAAAACAACAAAATAACGGTCGCAAAATCATTTGAATTGGCGGGTATTAAACTAAACTTTGCAGAAGGTGTGAACTGGTTAAGAGTGGTGGGCCATTTTGCTTTGGAATTTTGTGTTCTTTCATACTTTCGGTGTTTTCAATTTTGGAATGTTGGTTTTCCCTCCCCAAACGCTATAAATATCACACAATCAGTGACTTATGTATGCTTTTACTCTTTATATTCTCTTATTTTTCTCAATCTCAAAGAACTAACAGATCCATCACACTTTTACTCTTATATACTCTGATTAGCTTCACCATTATGTTGTTCTCATTTTTTCTTGGCAAACTTAGGAGAAAAATTGGTAATTGTTAAAGTGATTTAAGCTTCTAAATATTGCTAAGTTAATTTCATTCTTTTTTTTTGTTCCAGCTTTTCAGGAATTGGGGTGGGATAGCTGCCATAAGTGTCCTCTAATTTCTTTAAGACCATGATCCTTGGATACAGTGGATACTCTCTATGGAAGTGTCATTTTACTTTTGACAAAAAATCTATTGTAGACAAAAGCTTCTATTTTTGGATCTTCCAGATCTTTAATAGATATAGTCTTGGCATTTAGCATTAATTCTCATTTTACCCTATTCCTTCCAATAATTTGGGTCTTGCTTTATTTTGTTTTGTTTTGGGGTTTGTTCTTTCTCAATTTGACAACTTTTTTGTGGGTCTTTTTTTTTTTTGGTTAGAAACATAGAAACTTAATATGGGTGGGGCATCACTGCCACTAGGTTTTCGTTTCCATCCAACTGATGAAGAACTAGTAGGATACTACCTTAAAAGAAAAGTGGAGGGGCTTGAAATTGAGCTTGAAGTCATACCCGTGATTGATTTTTACAAATTCGATCCATGGGAGTTGCCGGGTAATCTTCAATTTCACATTTTGATCATGTTGCATCATAATATGTAAACCTGTAAAAAAATAAAATATTTCAGATAAGTAGTATATAAACCTGTGTGAAACTGAGACTTTGTGAATACTAGAAAGCAGTGTTTAATTTGTTTTTCTTTTCTACACTTTTTCTTTAGCGGTTAATCATTATAAACAGCATAGCTTTTACGTTGCAAAAGCCGGTTCAATGGGATTTCTTTAGTCAAGCTTTGGAAAAAGCAATGATATCTTCTTTTTTTACTTCACTATTTCTGATAAGTAAATTTGAGAAGCCTAATTCTTTTAGTGTGAAATGCAGAGAAATCGTTCCTGCCAAACCGAGATTTGGAATGGTTTTTCTTTTGTCCACGGGATCGTAAGTACCCAAATGGATCAAGAACAAATAGAGCTACCAAAGCTGGCTATTGGAAAGCCACTGGAAAAGACAGGAAGGTGGTGTGCCAGTCTAATCCATCCAATGTCATAGGGTACCGCAAGACTCTTGTTTTTTATCGTGGGAGGGCTCCTTTAGGGGATAGAACTGAATGGATCATGCATGAGTATCGCCTTTGTGATGATCTTGGCCAAGGCTCACCATGTTTTCAGGTAAAGTACACATTTATTTTTAGGAAAAAAATGTTTCCGCAGTTAACGCGGACAAATTATCTGTATTTATTCTCAAAATGACGTCGTTTTGGTATTGAAATCTTAAAAAATTATAAATATAAAGATTATTATAACCTAAGTTAAAATTACAAAAACACCATGATTTCCACCCAAAACGACGTCGTATTGGGCTTATCGCAGATGACATATCTCCGGTAGAAAAAGCGGACTCTTAGTTTTATATATAATGGGTTGGTTTTGGATTGGTCATAATTTGAAGTATCACTGAAAGACTCAAGTTAGTATTTTGATCATTGCAGGGTGGTTTTACTTTGTGCCGAGTTATTAAGAAGAATGAGAAGGCAATTGATTCAAAAGAAGGTCACAAGGGCAAAAGGGTTGGAAGCAGTTCCATCAATGGGAGTGACACCTTAATGAGATTCTCTAATGAGCCCTTCAGCATCTCTGGTGATGTTTCCTCTCAAGCAAGTCACTTGAATAATGAGAGTCGTTGTTCAAGCCCTTTTACTACTTCTCAAGACAATGTGGCTCCAATGGTAGAGTTTAACCAAGTTTCCATGGAAACTAATTCTTCAAACTTTTTGATCTCCCCTGAGATGATTCTTGATTCTTCAAGGGTATATATTTTTTTCTATAGGAACAAAGATAATAAATTAAGATCGAAAAGCTAGATTTTGGAGACATTATTGACATTTTTCCTACACCAACTGCAGGGATACCTTCAAGTACAAGATAGCGTATCAGAACATTTTCCATTGTATGACTTACCGAGCACAATGACACCATGGCAATCATTGGAACATACAGAAGTTTCACCTAGTTTATCCTACTCAAATTTTAATGGGGAAATTGAATTTGCTGATAATCTCAATCAAATTGGCTGCATGTCACCTTACTCAGGACAAGGGAATTTCATGGACTTTTGTGGAAGTGGGGATGTTCCTTATGAAGATTATTATCAAATGAATTCAATATTATATCCAAAACCCTTCTAAAATCTGAAAACAAAAGGAAGATCATTCTCCCACTTTTTTTTACAGTGAATGGTGTCAAATTTGGGATCAAGGTCCATTTGAAGGCAAACCATGAGGTTGAGATTTAGTGATCTGGGGTTGCAGGAAGACAATTTAAGGGATGTGATGTGAGGGTCAAATCCTTGTGGGGACTAGTTAGCTGGAGTTTCACTTGGTCTGAAATAATAAGGAATCTCTTGAGACAACGCTTTTTAATGTATGTCTTAGGAGTGATAAATAAAGAGTACAATCCCTTGTTGTGTGTACCAGGCAAAAAATATTATCTGCTTGAAGTGCTCTTGATTATGTTTTACATTTATGCTGTTATGTAGGATCCCCGGGTGGAAAATTAATTGCAAGGTCCCTTTCTCTCTCTTTCTTCTTTCTCTGTCTCTCCTCTCTTTTATCTCTACCTGGCTCACATGAGCCGGGTTCACCGAATATTTGCTCCCCGAGGTGACATCACTTTTATCGATTTTTCCTGCTGTTAGTTTACATTCACTCACCTATATGTGTGGTTCTATAAAATAAGGTTATATAATGGAGGAGAACTTATAAATATTTTGTGAACTATTAAACTCAGTGTTCCCCTATTACCTAGTACTTTTGGAGTTATCTTCACAAATGGTCTTCTTACAAATTACCTTACAAACTCAGTGTTCCCCTATTACCTATTACTTTTGGAGTTATCTTCCCAAATGCATGCCTATCTCATTCTCACCCATATTCCTACACAGGCAGTGATCAATACATCAATGTAATGTTATACTCATCATTAGCCATTGATTCCACGACTCTAATTTATTAGTTATGTGAACAGTTAAATCATATCAAAATAACGTTTAAGATTATACATGAGAATTACCGGCATAAGTTAATCCTCCCATGTAAATTTATATTAGCACTGTGTGGATGCTAAAGCATATATTATATTGGTCACATTGGTCTGTATCAAATCATAAATGCAGTAAAATTACATGTTCATGATGCTTTTTTGGATCCAAAAAACAAAGTTTCAAGTGCTTAGTTTTTAAAAGCTGAAAGCTGAAGACAGAACTAAAAGGAATTAGATCATGCATGTGAACAACAGGACTCTTTGTTTCACCTTTCAGTCACCTGAGCAGTCATATATATTTGTCATTTCGTTTTTCTTTTTCTCTTTTTCTTTAAAAATAAAGGTAAGAATGAATTTTACGTTGAGAGTTGATAAGACATTCCACAGTACAATTGTTTTGAGAAGCATCCAATAAACTTTCTACTGGCTCATCCTTTTTGCATTAGTGACTCATAGTGAGGGATGATTAGGTTTTAACGACCTTTTAATGGAATTGTCCCTCTCCATAAATCAACGGCTTTAAGTAATGAATATTTTGTTGGAACACTTTGTAAAGCAAGAAACAGACCTGCCAACTCACCATTAAATAGTAGTTTTTTCTTAAATGGTAACTAAGTTTGTGTCTAACATTCTAAGGCTTATGTGGTGGCTGTTTACTGGTCAATCCCTATGTAAAGACACATTTCTTGACCTGATAGTCACATTCATTAAAGACTTTTATATGAATAGAATTGCATATCAATGAGATAAGTGATTATCATTTTTTTTTAATCATTCTCTCCTTTTTCAAATATCATTCAAGATAATTCTTAAAAGGGTGATTATTTGCTAATAATCCTAAGATATTTGTTAATAATCATAGAGACAATTTGCCATAATCCTTTAACAAATTGTGTAGGAAAAATTAGTCTTAATAAGTGCATTATGATCACATTTTAAGCACATTCGGTATATGCATGCACCCATATTAGTTAACCTTTACCAATTGTGCAGGATTAGTGAATCCACTCCACTCATTACTTACAGAAAAATTGTTGCTTAAGAGTTTTAACCTTTTACCTTCGATTTTCTAAGGTTTAGTTAAATCTATTAAAGAAAAAATAGTTTCCGAATATGCTTATGATGTGGAGCTTAGTTTGGTAAATTATAATCAAATGAAAAAGATTTTGGTGTGGGGGGAATCTTTACAAAATAAACTTGTGCCAGTAATTCAACTATAAAGAGAAGGGAAAGGAAAGAAAGTACCTATAGCATAATGGCATTGCATGCTTCTTAATTGTAAGGAAACAAAAAAGAAACAAAGAAACAAACACAAAAAGCGAAAAAGGTAGAATATGAAAATTGTTCCCCACATCTTCTCCTACTCCATCTTGGCAAGAATCTCTATGAAGAAGCCTCCCTAATGTATGACTTTCAGGAACACTTTCTTAAAGGGCTAACAATTTCAAAACTCTTTAAATGCAACACTATCTTATCTGACAACGTCTGTGACAGATTCTCCCGCCCCCTACTACAACCTCACCACCTACCTACCTAGTCTCAAGTCTAAAAGTATTTTTGTGGCTTTTTCCTAGCTAAGCAAAGTTTTTGTGTTTATTTAAGCAAAATTCCTTCAACCATTATTCTCCACTGGCCAAGTTTAAAACAAAATGAGTTAAAAGCATCCTCAATGGAAGTTAATTTATAGGTATTGATAGTTTATATTTCTTGGTGAATCTTTCTAGTGGAAGATGAGTTCAAAGGTTTAAGTGGTTATTATTATTATGCACAAAATATTACATGGACAGCACTCATGAAAGGTAAGAGGGTAGTATTCCTTACCCCGTTACGAAGTTCTAGTATAAAATTACTCCCCGTTAAACCCGACTAGCGAGTGTGGGGTGGAGGTAATCCTTGTACGCAGCCTTAGCCTTGCATAATTGCAAAGAGGGTGTTTCCTGAATTTGAACCCATGACCATTTGGTCATGAAAAAACAGTTTCACCACTGCTCCGGTTCGCCCCCTTCCTTACGAAATTCTAGTATAAGCTTGCAATTTGGGGACTGCAAAAGACTTCCACTTCTTGAAGAGTTGCCTTGGACTCATCACCAAAAATAGACTCCTTGCCATCCTCCCTCTTAGCATAAGACAATCCCAACCTAGACTTAGCTTGCCTTAAGTCACCAATGCCAGAATTGGTATCAGGCCCTGCAAAGCCACCCATAACTGGGGCTAATGGGGGCCCTATGAGTAGGCCATCAGCCCCAAATTGTGGCCCCCCACGAGCATAATCAAACAGGGCAGCACCACTGCCACCAATCTTGGGCAAAATTATTGGTTTAGTTTCATTGTCTATCCAATAAAATAGGAAGGCATCAAATGTATCATAGTAGTCATCTGTGCTTCTATAGCCTTCAGGGCTAAATGCACCAAACTTGAAAGACTTGTTTGTGTAGCCGATTATCACACATGGCCCCTTGAAATCACAGCATTCATGGAAATCAGTTGCACTAAATCCATCAATTGTAGCCCTATAGCAGCATTTGAGTTCCTTCCCTGATCATAGTTTCTTCAAATCTCATATATATGTTGAGTTGATGGATAGTAATAATAAAAGGTAATAGTAACATGATTTTACATTGTTTATTGTAATTTGGCATTACCTTACTAGTTTAAAACTTTTTAACATTCTCTCTCTTTGAAAAGAGAGAAAGAGAGGCCATACCTTACTAGTTTAAAACTTCAAAAGTGAGAAAGAGAGGCAGTACCTTTCAAAAATGTTTTATCCACCAGAGAAGTTGAGAAAGTAAGATCAATGTCATGGTATTTAATCTGAGGTTTGTCATCAACCCTCTTTCTGCCTATGTTCCAACCGAACAAGCAATATGGGCTTGTTTTCCAACCTTGGAATGACAGAGAGTTTGGGATACAAGATGCCATCCACAGATGACCAACTAAACACTATCCATCCACCTCATGCACTTTCTCCAATAAAACACAATTCATCACCTTATCCATATTTGCACCCCTTTTCATAAGTTTATGGAACAAAATGAAACATGGGCTCCATCGTCCGTACTCACTAGACCCACATCTACAGAAAGCTTGGATCACATTAATTTTTATATTACTGTCAATATAAAACATATATAATTTCCATCCTTTTTTTTAAGGAAATACAAAACTAATCCTAAAAATGAATTTGAGCATTACAACTTAAAATAAAAAGTGTTTGTCCTTTTAAATAACATAAATTGTGTCATTTTATTCTCACAAAGTGAAATACACATTTTTTTTTGGTCCACTCTTTTTCTCAGATGATTTAATTTTTTTCTCATTTAAAATAATATAACTTTACGTCCTTTTAAATGATATACATTTTTCCCATTAATATATATTCTCTAAATGTATTGAAACATAGAATCAGCATCACTTGGAAAAATGAATTAGATTTTAAATTTAGTCATATCTTCATAAATTATGATTATTAGATGTATGCCATGTTAAGTTTTTGTGTTACAACTTAAAATGAAGAGGTAGGTTATACTTACGACTTCTTTTTTTTACAATCTCTTACAACCAAAACTTAACACCGTTAATTTCCGTCAATCAATGGTTATGATTTTCGCAAATTAAACTTAATAATTAATTATTAATTCACAATAAATGATAACCGTTGATTGACGGAAATCAAAAGTGTTAAGACATGGTTGTAGGATATTGTAAAAAGAAGTTGTAATTATAACCTTTCTCTAAAATGAATTTTGGAAACTTATTTATCTAGAGATAATTTCAAGAATAGTGCTTAACTAAAAGGCTTTGATCACGCTTAAACAAATATAAAATACGCAAATTCAAACAAAGATGTTGATAATTGGTTTTATTTCAAGAAAAATGGATCAGTTTTAAAGAATAGATAGTTCTATAGATACCATGATAGATAGTCTGATAGTAAATGTATCCATGCGTTTTATAATATAGAATATATACTCTTGAACATGAATAAGAAGATTTATAAATAATCCATGTGTTTCAACTCTCAACTACACAACGGAGAGTTTATTATATAACATAAAAGAAAGAAAATACAAAATATATTATAAAGAACCAACTCAACCCAAAAGCTTAAGCTATTGGGTGAGGCTACATTAATTGTTTTATATATCTCAACACGCCCCCTCACACAAGAGTCCACTGGGCTTGAAGGGTGGACAATGCACAGGCCCACCTACCTATGCGAACAAAGAAATTCCACTTGAAAGAAAGTGGGGGGCGGTGGAAGGCGGATACCATGTAAAGAACTAATTCAACCCAAAAGTTTAAGCTATTGGGTGAGACTACATTAATGGTTTTATATATCTCAACATATATACATGATATGAGACTTCTATACTACTATTCTAAACTATTATTTACTACACTCCCCCTCATGCTAGAGCATATAAAACATATAGCACCGATACCCAAAAAATTCTAAAAAATGTTATTGGGTTAGGACACGTTTTGATATTAAATAATATTTTTAATTTATGTAGTATATATTATATTTATATTCAATAATTTAACATATATACATTCATATTTAAAGAAACATATGCATATTAAACAATAAAATGATAATCGTAATCCAACTTGTTTTTTTGAATTTCTATAATGCTCGGGGAGTGATCTATCCCAGGGTTTTTGAAGTGTCGGTGCTTCATAGATCCTAGGCCCTTTCAAAGACTTAGTGAAAACATCAGCTAATTAATTAGTTGAGTTAACAAAACTAGTGACTATATCTCCACAGAGGACTTTTTCTCTAACAAAATGACAGTCTATCTCAATGTACTTGGTCCTTTCATGAAACACTGGATTGAAAGCAATATGTAAAGCAACTTGATTATCGCAAATGAGAAATGCTATGCCAATGTCTCCAAATTTGAGTTCCTTCAATAGTTGTTTTAACCAGATAAGTTCACAGGTGGTTGTGGCCATGGAGCGATATTCTGCTTCAGTACATGATCTGACAACTACACTTTGTTTCTTGCTTTTCCAAGAAACCAAGTTACCTCTAAGGAATACAAAATACCCAGATGTGGATCTTCTATCACTGGGGGAACCTGCTCAATCAGCATCTGAGTATCCCTCAACTTTGGTATGACTTTTGTTTTTATAGAGGGGACCTTTACCTGGAGCATGCTTGATGTAGTTGAGGATACGGATCACTGCATTCCAATGATCTTCACAAGGAGAATTCAAGAGCTGACTTACTACACTAACTGCAAATGAGATGTATGGTCGAGTAACTGCAAGATAGTCCAGCTTCGCAACCAATCTTCTATACCTTTTTGGATCTGAAAATAGCTCCCCCTGATTTGGCATAAGCTTGACATTTGGATCCATGGGGGTATCGACGGGCTTAGCATTCAACAAAGTTGTCTCCTCTAGAATGTCCGTAGCATTTTCTCTGGGATATCACAATAGCATCCTTGGATTGAGCCACTTCAATTCCCAAGAAATATCGTAATCTTCCAAGATCCTTTGTCTGGAAATGATGACTGAGATGTTTTAACTGAGTAATGCCTTGATGGTCATCACCTGTAATGACAATGTCATCAACATATACCACCAAATAAATGAATCCAGAGTCTGAGTGGCGATAAAAGACTGAGTGATCAGCTACACTCCAAGTCATACCAAACTGCTGGACAATGGTGCTAAACCTCTCAAACCAAGCTCGTGGAGACTGTTTGAGACCATACAAAGATTTGCGGAGTCGACAAACTAGACTGGACTCCCCCCGAGCAACAAATCCAGGAGGTTGCTCCATATAAAATTCTTCTGCAAGATCACCATTGAGGAAAGCATTTTTGACATCCATTTGATAAAAGGGCCAATGACGGATAGCAGCCATAATAATAAAGAGGCGAACAGACGCCATTTTTGCCACAGGGGAAAATGTATCCTCATAATCTTCACCAAACACCTGAGTGTATCCCTTGGCTACCAAACGTTCTTTGTGACGATCCATCTGTCCATCAGGACCAACCTTGACAGTAAATATCCATCTACATGCAACAACAGATTTTCCAGAGGGAAGAGGAACCTGATCCCAAGTACCACTGCCATAAAGTGCACACATCTCGTCAATCATAGCCTGTCGTCATCCAGGATGGGATAATGCCTCACCTGTAGTCTTAGGAACAGATACAGAAGACAAAGAAGAAAGACAAGCAAAATATGATGGGGAAATGCGATGATAACTCATATTTATTGAATACCTAGGTGGAGGATGAATATTACAAGTACTTTTTCGAAGAGCAATGGGTAGGTCATGTCGGAGGGAGGGACCGAAGCCGCAGGAGTTAATGACGGCAAATCTGAGTCCATAGGAACCTCATCAATGTCTTCAGTATGGGTGGATGTGACCGACGGTGATAAACCTGGAGAGAAGGATCTGGTGCTGGGACATATGGAGAAGTGACAATAGGCGGTGGTGGTGTCGAATCTGGTGCCGGAACATATTAAATTGGAACATAGGGTAAAGGTAACTGAGTATCAACAGAGTCATCGGGAACAAAGGTGGAGCCAAAAAATGGCACAGACTCAAAGAAAGTAACATCTGCCGAGACAAAAGAGCGACGGAGACTGGGAGAGTAACACCGATAACCTTTTTGTGTCCGGGTGTAACAAGGAACACACATTTGTGGGATTTGGCAAACAACTTGTCACGATTGGGATCGAGTTCATGGACAAAACAAGTAGAACCGAAAATACGAAGGGATAAGGAATGTAAAGGCTGATGGGGAAACAAGATAGAGTACGGTACCTGGTTACCAAGGACAGAAGAAGGCATGCGATTAATGAGATAGCATGCGGTGAGAACAATATCACCCAAAAAATTGGTAGGAACATTCCCATGAATTAAGAGTGTCTGAGCTGTTTCAATAAGATGATAATTTTTTCTTTCAGCAACCCCGTTTTGTTGGGGGGTGTGCGCACATGATGTATGGTGAAGAATGCCGTGAGAGGCAATGAATGATTGAAATGGTTGAGACAGATACTCACGAGCATTATCACTACGAAATGTGCGGATAGGAATACCAAATTGAGTAAGAATTTCATGATAAAACTTTTGAAATATGGAGAACAACTCAGAGCGGTTTTCAGTAAAAATAACCAAGTGTTTCGAGAATAATCGTCAATAAAGATAACAAAATATCTATAACCTCGAGTTGATTCAGTACGACTGGGTCCCCAAATATCAGAGTGAACCAAACTAAAAGGAGAGGAGGCACGACGATTGAATCTATCAGGAAAAGAACTGCGAGTATGTTTCCCGAATTGACATGATTCACATTGCAAAGTAGACAGCTTGGACAAACGTGGCACCATCTTCTAGAGCTTTGTAAGACTAGGATGACCCAACTGAGCGTGAATAGTGAGTGGAGAATCTAATACAGAATGAGCATGAGAGGAGCTGGAGAGCAGGTAAAGGCCATTGGACTCAAATCCGCGGCCAAATGTCCTCCCCGAATTTCGATCTTGTAAAACAACAGAATTTTGGGTAAAAGAAATGAGACAATCAAGAGAACGTATTAAACGGCTAATGGAAAGGAGATTAAAGGGTGAACCAGGGATATAGAGCACATTATCAATAGTAATGGAGGGAAAGAGATGTACTATTTCAATCCCATGAGACTAAACCTGGAAACCATTAGTCATAGTGACAACAGGCAAATAACCAGAGGTAGAAAGAGATGAAAACAAATATTTATTATCAGAAATATGATCAGAGGCACCAGAATCAAGAACCCAATGACCAAATGATGAACTTTGAGTGAAACCAGCAATGCTATTACCTGTATGCACAACAGTAGCAGTGGAACTAGGGATCGTGAGCCGAGAAATATCTTGAGGAAGGATAAATGAGCTAGAACCAGCCATGGATCAAGAACAACTCGCTGAAACAAAGATGTCGTGAACAGTAATGGAAAGAGGAGAAATGCTTCGGAAGGGCCGCAACGGACTCAAAACCACAAGGTAAGGATCGATCTGAACACGGAAGGAGAGGGCGATCCTGGCGGTGGAACCCGCGCGTATGTTTCACGTGCGTGAGGGTGCGTTAGTGGGAATTTGGGTGCGAGCCTTGGATGGAAAGAACCGCCTCCTTGTGACGATCACAACTGTGGGTGGCTCGCCGAAAAAAGTGCCTGAAAAGTGATTGGTGGTGGCGGTCAACGGTGGTCCACGATGCTGGCAATCTCTAATGACGGTGGGTCTTGCGGCGTTGGGTAGATCGGCTTCTTCTGAGTCCGTTGATGTACTTTTTGATCAAAACGGTCGCTGGAAAACTTTTCCGGTGGAGGATAGTGGTGGCAGACGATGGCCAGAAATTGACGACGGTGATAATTTCCGAGAAGATTTTTACTCGGTGGACAGTGGGTCTACCGGAAAGATGCGGATCTTGTTAGGCTCTGATACCATGTTGAATATCAGGAACAAGAAGATTTATAAATAATCTGTGTGTCTCAACTACACAGCAATGAGTCTATTATATAACTTAAAAGAAAGAAAATACAAAGAGATATACATGATATGAGACTTCTATACTACTATTCTAAACTATTATTTCGAACATATACCATCATTTCGGGAGATATTCTTTTATGGACCAAGTGTAAAACATAATCAAACATATATATCATCACAATCGCTAATCAAAAAACATATAAACCATATCCATGAAAGAATGTAGTATTCCCTGGGATCCCTGAATTAATCAACTCCATGAGAAGGTAAATGGTTCTCTAACACATCAACTCGGGGTTTCTCACAACTAGCACAATTCTCATCACCGGGACTATACTCTTTGAAGCATGCTAACCTCCCCAGTTCTTCAACTTCCTCTATAATAAAGTCCAGTTTTGCCACTGTTTCCACAAGCAAAGATGCAAAAGCAGCAAAAGGCAAAGCTTCAGAGAACTCAAGGCTAGTGATGGCGATTTTACTCAGCTGGTGTCTTAACACCTTTCGTTCTGATGCTTCCTTTGGTTGTTCAGCGGATACCCTTTTGGTTTTCCATTCTAGCAATGCTGAAGAATCGGTTTTAACACTTGATAGTGAGGTTTTTCCATGTTTTGTGTTCCCTGCTTCTGCAGCAGCCATGGCAAGCATGTTGTTAGCTTGGCTGTCATTGGAACCTAAGAAGAGCCGAGGCTGGGATTTTATGGCAGTGTTGAGGTCCTGTAGTGCTTCATGAAGATGATCAGAGAGTATTTCCGGAGAGCAATGGCGACGATTTCTTATGCTATTGGCAAGTTCTATCAGCACTTTTGATACCTCTGTTGCTAGCCTTATGCAAGGGTCCTTGAACATGACTCTAACAGATCTTGGTGTCTGAAAGAGAATTTCAAATTAAGGATGAAAAACTCGTACAACTAATAATGGATTAAGGAGAAATTGCATGGCGCATCCTCTCTTAATAAGAACTGTAAAAGTAATAATGAAAAGTAATTAATACTGAGATTTAGCTTACCTCACTAATAAATCATTATTTTGTGTTGAAATTTTTTTATTATTGCTTTAAAAGTGACATTAGTAACACACTTCTAAAGTTTTCAAAACAAAATAATAAGTTCCAAATATGAAAGTTGTGTAATAAAAAATAATTTTGAGGTATCATTGTCATTTATCAAATGAGATGCTAAGTTGTGAGTTGTGACAGTGTAAAGAACATATTCAACCCAAAATCTTAAATTGTTGGGTGAGGATTTTTTTAATGATTTATATTATTCTCTAATATGTCCCCTCACACGAGAGCCCACTGGGGCTTGAAAGGTGGACAATGCACAGGCCTATCTACTTGTGCTAACAAATTCCTCAAGGCTTAATTAATTATTAATTAAATGGGGGTGCTGAGAATCGAAGCCATGACACCGAGGCTCTAATTCAATCCAAAAGCTTAAGCTATTTGGTGAGAGCCCTTTTAATTGTTCATATTATTCTCTAACAGAGTTTGCAGTTTCACGTAAATGGTCAAATTTATGTAAGTATTCAAACTTTACCTGAATTTCTGTTCTCAAACAGCCATGTAAGGCTACCACAGTATAGCCAAATTGACGAAGAACATTTCCAACTTTTACATACTGCTGCCCTGGAAATCTGTGACAGTACCTTGAATGCCTTGGCTCCCAACTTGCATGTAATGCCTGCACAATTCATTTGTACACTAGGCTAATCAACAAATGATATATTATCTTTTTAAATATAAAATAATTGTGTGACACAAAAGATTTATGCAATTATTTAATATTGATTGGCTTTGTGCACACAATTTTTGTGTACCAGATGTATACAAGAATTTCTCTTGAAGATCTGCTTTTAATGCTAGCTTCATTATGTTAGGATGTTTTAAAATGAAAGCATATAGATGGCTTACCAGAGTTTCATCAGTGAATTTTGAATCCAAAACAGCCTTATAACCTTTGTATATGGGATCCTCAGACGATTTTATATCTCCAGAGGCTTCCATTTCTCCATAAAAGTATTCATTGACACAAACTGCAAGATTTTACCTTGACTAATGTTAGTGTTAATTTACAAAGTAAAGCACAGGACTAGGAGGTTTGATAATTTTCTTTACAGAAAAAATCATATGGATTTTTAAGTTGTGGTAAAGGACACAGAAAGTGGTGAACTTGTGATACTATAGGTGTGTGATGATTTTGCATACCTTCAATAGATTTGGCTAGGCCTTCAAGCTTGAAAGCTGTGGAATTATGGAGGTCTTCCCCTGACCAATTTGGAAATATCAATAGACTCATCAGAAGGCAAACGACACAGCCTATGGCTATGGTGTAGAAGCGGTCATCTGCAATCTTCAAGACATTTTCAACCCGGTAACTCGAAACAGTTATCAAGTTGAAGGTCAAGAGAAATATAACGACACCATAATCATAATTCTTCTTTATATATGGAAAGAACCTCATATAAGTGGCTGCAGCTCCTGCCATAACAAAAATGATAGGACAACACATTTAGATCAGAGTTCTTTTCTGAGTTTTTTTGGTTACAATTGAGGTCTAAATATTTCCTAGTAGAAGGTGAAGAAAATAGGTTAAGTGTGAGTAATGACCAATGAGACAAGGTCATATTTACAAGTTTATAACTAGTATCAGATCCTTGTCTAGGAACCATTTGTTCTCTTCATTGAATGGATTATGGTAAAATAAAATCATTTAGGCTTAAACTTTCATGAGAGTTGGTTGTTGATATGGTATCAAAAGCCTATGTGATAAAATGTTTAGAAGTTTGATCCATATACCTATGATAAAAACTGCAGCTCCAATGAAAACAGCTTGAAGGATCCTACCAGATGCATTTGCGACATACTCAATAAAAAATGCCAATAATCCTGCTAATAGTGTCCCCAATCCTCGGTTGAGTCCTTTGCATAAAGTTGCCCCTGCGACCAAAAGAAAGCTAGAAATTAAGGTCATCTATACAATGTATTATATGTCTATATCACACTATGTCTACGTCCAAAACAAAGTAGTTATATAAAACTATTAATATGGCTTTCACTTAATAGCTTAAGCTTTCGGTTTGAATGGATTCTTTGCATGATATCATATTTTGAGAGAATCTAACCTGCGGTGAACTCGAGCACCACCACGACGGTCATGACAGCCCAAATAGCATTCTGGCCAACCCCTTCAAAGAGTGGCTCCAAAAGATACAACAAAGAAACAAGAGTCAGAGATAAACCAACTTTGAATGCATGGATCACCCTTCTTGGGTCATCATGTCCCACCTTCCAAGTAGTTTGCCAAGCCAAACTAGGTAACCTCCTCAGCTTCTCAACATTAACATGCATACGTTTTTTCCAATCCCCAGCCATTGCCATTTCCATCCCTGCATGAACCTTAAAAACCATTTCTTAATGAAGAAACAGATTCTATTTAGACTCGGACTAGTGGAAGCAGGTCTCAAAGAATATGGAATTCCAAATGCAACAAGTTAAAGAGGCTTCTCAAATGGTGTTTGATATTTCAGCCCTTAACACAGGAAATAGTTTTTTGAAGAAAAAAAAATGCAAAGGTGCTGATATTTTTATGAGATAATGGGGATTCTAGATGTATAATGATGAAAATCCCAACCTTCTCCAAGAACCGTGAACTTTATATGGTGTGATATAGGGAGAAGCTGGCAATGTTCTTTCTACATTCACGTGCATTCCATTAAAGTACACAAGGCTTTAAAGTGAGTAGCTTTCTCAAATCTTAATTAGATGTCAACAAAGAGTGGAAACCTTATTATACTTGTGCTAGCACTAATGACTTTTTGTCTTTATTTGCAAGCCGTTTAACGAAATTTTTTGTTTATTGTTACATCTATAAACTATTAATATTGATATCTCCCTTTACTTTCTATGGTTATGCTTAATTTGCCCTTCAATATTATGAAGGTGACCATCAAAGATCAAGTTTAACCGGCCAAGGCTACGTAAAAGAAGTTACAATACAACGAAAAACTACTCATTTGATTACGTTTAATAAGCAGAAAACTCATTCTGTAAACATAAAGCTATATAACATACGTATTATACTATTATTAAATTTTAATATGATGTGTCAAAATCAAATAGTATATATACATAATTACATATATAAACTTAGGGTTTTATATTTCTCATGTTAAATGAGAATTGAAATCCCATATTGTAGATTTGATAAAAATTTTTCATGTGGGACCTCTTTTTAAAAAAATTAGATGTAGGACCATCAATTCAGCACGGAAATCGAAGGGTGTGTAGGAAAGTTTAAATTCTCATGTTAAATGAGAAATATAAAACCCATAAACTTAATTACTAGTTAAGCTGTATGTTTTGTTTCTTTCTTTGTAATTGCAAATATCACTCTTCGAGGCTGTCCTGTCACCGATGTCATTGTTTCACAGACTCACATTTAGAAAGTGAGTATGCAATGTGAAAGCAAGCAATTCTTGCTAGGCATAGTTCAGAGTTTGATTCGCATTAAAGGCGGTGTAGTCCAAATAGGTTCACGGAAAAAATGGCCACTTGGGTATATCCTCTCAGGCAAATAAGGTAGCCACTACTTTTAGACAAAGAATTTTAACCAAAGGTTTTCTTTTTTCTCCCTCTCTTATACTTTTGGTAAGGTGGGTGGCAAAAGAGGGACAAAGAAAAAGGCAAAAAAACTATAGAACTCCTCAAGAAAACAATTCAAAAGGAAACCGGAAAGCCTCTTAAACATCTAAAGGAGGAACATAACCTTGGTGTAAGAGAGGAGGGGGAGTGCAGAAAATATTTAATATGATCCGGGCCCACCGCTTGATTCAGTGATCTGGTCCAATTAAAATGGAATATTTTCTGACATGTAGGTCTAAAGGAGAGAGAAAATAAATTTTTTTGTCCAAGAATATCATTCCTAATAATAGTGACGAAAGACAAAAGAGAATAAAAAAGAATAACCATTACATTACACCCAACAATAATAATGGCCATAAATATCTATCAATAGAAAAAAAAGGTAAAAAATATTCTATTTTAAGTTTACCTAACTTCATGAGCTAGGATTGTTCAAGAAGTGTCATTGCAACATTATATTCATAAAACCCTAAAATATAACAGTTTGAACAATTTTCTTTTTTAAGAAAACCTGATCAAAATGGCATTATTAGTACATGTTTTGGTTTTGGATTTTGTTGAGTTCAATCTCAATATCATTGAAACATCACGAAAAACAAAATGGAAGCCACTCAACGCAGCTGAAATCTTCATTTTAAGAATAGTTAGGTCGAGCGAGTTTAACAAGAATACAAATCTCTCCAACTGTTTGATAATGGTAACTTCTATGCAGTTTTGTGTATCTTTCTTCATTCAATTTTGATACAATGCAATGAATTTGATATGTCAATAAATTATTGAATGAAAGTACAAATACAGCACATATTATAACAGTAAATATATAAATCAGCAAATACCAAAATAAAAGTGTATAAATCAGCAAAATCTCTCATTCACAATAAGAAATTAAAAACAAATTTTTTCCTTTTTTGGAAAAATATCATCGGTTTAGAAGAAAGCTCAAGATAGATAGAACGAAATATTAATCAAAACAAAACAAGGTCATTAGTCAAAATAAAATAACAATGGTTTGTTTCCAAGCCAATTGCAGCAGCAAATAAAGGTTCATACATTCCAAGAGACAAGCTAATGCCAGGACTTTATTTGTAACAACATACTAATAATAGTTCATGACTATGTTTCACGACTCAAAGTTCACGACACAAGAGCATGCAGCATGCAATATAATATTAAAGAGACAAGAAGCACCAATGATTAAGTGCAAAGTTATGCAAAAAAATGCATAAAATGTTGACTCGTGATTTAATCGATTAAATCTCCTACTTAACCAATTAAATCACGCCAGACTCATTTTTTAAAATCCCGTGATTTAATCGATTAAGACCCTTGTTTAATCGATTAAATCTCGACATATAGATTTTTTAAAAAACCCTTAGTTGACAAAGGGAGTTATATTGCAACTCTAATCGATTAACCTTCTAAAGTTATGCAAAAATTCATGGCGCATACTTGCCAAGGTCCTATTGAAACATAACTTTAAAATAAGCTACGAGCCTATCCCAAACACACGGATTCTCTGTTGGATTTGAATCCGGCAGTAAGGACAAGCAGTCTTACCCTTTCTTCCATGCTCAGCACTGCAACTAGCACACATAACTTGGTGTGCACACGGCAAGAAAACAATGGAGACTCTATCTTTCATGCACATAATGCATTCTCTGTTGCTCTTCACTTCTTTCTCCGAATGATCCTCCATGTCTAATTCTTGAAGCATATTAGCAATTGCTGTCTCCCATTGGGGCATTGCATCCTCAGAGTTAGTCATAGATGACTCAGCAGACTCAGCAGATGCTTTAAGGCGCGAAATCTCCTCCTCAAGTCTTGATACATCATCCTTGTGGCGCTGGAAATCTATCTCTATCTTCACGCGCAAAGCCTCAAGCTTCCTCTTATTTTCAGACTCAGCAGTTTCCTTAGCTTGGCGTTCCTCCTCAGCTAGTGCTAGGGCTTCCTCTTTGGCCTTCAACTCTTCCTTCCACTTGACCTGTAATAAGTTATTACACAGAATGAATGGTTCAAAGCAACACGTCGAAGGTGGTAGAACGAGAAAGAACAATGATAGACACTCTCCTAATGAATCAAAGCTAGACTCAAACTGCAGACATACATCTCATAATATGATGGCAAGGTGGTTTCTATGATTCAGAGTAGTGTGGAAGAATGCATCCAAAGAAAGAAAGACCATGGTGCCAATAGGAACATAAAGTTGAAAATACCCAGGCAAAGAGCACCACACTCAAAACTATGTTCTGATAAGTCTAATGTAGGAATGCACAGTTTGAACAATATGAAGTAACCAAAAAGCTGTTTACAGTGATTCAAACAAATGCTGCCTTAAAGATCAGTGCAAATTACAGTATTACAATACAGCTTTGGATTTACACTTTATTTTGGTATCAATACTTAAATAAATAAAAAATAAAAAACCTGAAACCAACTGCCCATAAACTTAAATAAATAAAAAATAAAACCGGAATTGCAAGGGCAGGGATGAGAAAATCCTCATACGAGGCCTTACCCTTACAATTTTGCAAAGAGACTTTTTTTAATCCAATCATAAAGTAGAAAATTCATCAATACTTAAGTGATGCCAATTACTTTTGTAAGACGGCACATGGGATACAAAACACTATTATCTCACTACTTCCATATCTAGTATAGTTGATGCCAAATAACAGCACAAGGCTCAAAATTATTTATTCATAATTGGCTCAATCAATGTTAGCATTTGATACGGCACGGATTACGTGTGGAGGGAATCCTGGGGTACGGAAGGTATATTGTAGGAGGAAAGTGCCTGCCAAAGGCGGTTAGACCTCCTAATGTAGGTCGGCAGTTCTTGATACATATACTGTTGACTGAGGCTATTACTCAGTGAAAGGGACCTCTCCCTCATATGGGCTAAGCCCTCGTACAATTCTTACAAATCATTACAGAATACATACATCTTCCTCCATTCTTTCCTCTGTAAACTCACACTCACAAACCAGAGCCGTATCAACATTCAGAAAGTTATTAAGTGAGCTAACACACCACACCAACAATGCTGCACCGCTGTATTCATAATCAGAAAACTATGCTTAAACAGATATCAGTAAAAAAATGCTTATCATTACTATTAAAATTCTCATATTCTTTGTTGATATGCAGGACAGCTTAGAGCTTCCTTGGAGGCCTCTGATTTCTATTGATGGAAGCACATTTTATGAATTAAATGAATATCTGACATATTTTTCTTCCAGACAAACGTATATCTAGTGAGTACTTGCAGATTATTATTTTCTAGAAGTATTTATTAATGGTGGTTTAGTTGGGAAAAAAAGTCAAGTATATATCTGTAGGTCAACATATAACATGAAGAATTGAAATAACTTTTGCTCTAAAACAAGATAGAATTGCAGGATTTGAAATGCGGATTTTTCTACTTTTTGCTTGAAAGTAAAACTGCATCTAAACAACAAATTGGGTATAGACTCATCCAATAAATATACAGCTGCTCCGGAAAGAAAAAAATGTAGGTGCAAAAGGACAAATAAAACATGAAACCTGGACGAATGGATAATATGGAAAATGGAAGGTGGTGGACAAAACCTAGATTAAAGCACGGCTGGCTGGATCTAGAATCCTTTGCTGGTGATCTAATGCAAATGCTGAACTTGGTCATTGCCTTTGCAATCCTTTTTGTTATTCTTTTTCACTTATAGCCAAACGACGTCGTTTTATGAGGTTTTATTTTAAAAAATATAAATAAAGAGTACATGAACTGTCCGGTTTCTATAAACCAGCCAGGTCACCAAATTATACACAAACTTGTTGGGTCAAACCGGTTTGCACCGGTCGATGACTTAAAAAAAAAATTCTCATAAAACAATGTAATTTAGCTATAAGTGAAAAAAAGGAAAAGAAAAAAGATAGCAAAGGTCCAAGTTTCATGCTTTATTTGTCCTTTCGCCCCTATTTTTTTTCCTTTTTTGTGCAGCTATGTATTTATTGGATGACTCTAGACTCAAATTCTGTTTTTTGTTTTTATTCAATTTTCCTTTCAAGCAAAAAGTTGAAAAATTAGTATTCTAAATCCCGCAATTTTGTCTTGTTTTAGCGCAAAAGTTCTTTCAATTCTTCATGTTATATGTTATCTTCAAAATGGATATTATGAATAAATGGGATTTAACTTAATCCCAGGAAAGAAAATGCCTCTATGATATTTTAGGAAATAGGATAATAAAGCATAATATGCTGATGTTCTTTTTTTTGGTAATGTAATATGTACTAAGTTCATTCCTTATAGGCAGTATGTTAAAAACAAGCTTGGACAAGCCGGTTCAATTCGAAAACTGCAGAACAAATCATGTAATTGGTCCCATAACATACAAGATTGGTCATGTTCAAGAAGTGGTATGAACA
Source organism: Gastrolobium villosum (assembly GCA_032173675.1). Classification (NCBI taxonomy): domain Eukaryota; kingdom Viridiplantae; phylum Streptophyta; class Magnoliopsida; order Fabales; family Fabaceae; genus Gastrolobium; species Gastrolobium villosum. The sequence continues at coordinate 8,071 of JAVKPL010012559.1, read as the reverse complement.
AGTCTGACCCAGCTGGTTTTTGTAAAAAACGGTGACTTGACCGGATCATATAAAATTGAACGGGTCATGCACTCTTTAATTAAGAAAAACCTTATAAAACGACGTCGTTTTGCTATAAAAGGGAAAAAGTCCATTAAAATGACCCTTATAAAACGACGCCGATTCGATCTCACCATGCCTTGCGATTTCATGAAAAACCCTTCCAAAATTTTGACACGTTCGTGTTTTCAATAACCCGACTTGAATGGCCTTAAAATGACCCGATACTTCAATTAAGTCATCTAAGTATTGAAGAGGGAAAGAAAGAAACCCTAAATGAGCCTCCCCTCAATGTATCGTGCAACACCCAGCATCAAAGCCTTCCCATTCGGCCGCGGCCGCGAATTCTCTGTTGCATCTCGTCTCCCGTCTATGTTTGCATCTTCATTGTGGCGTGTCTCCTCTCTATTCTGGTGCGTTCTCTTCTCTCCCTTCTCTATTTGTATGATTTTTCAGACTACCTTCTATGTTCTGTGGGTTATTCACTCTCCATATTCATTTTGTGACTTGAATGATTTGAATTTGATAATGATTTGGAATTGTCTTTTATATTAGAATTCTTTTGTTGTCTTTTATATTTGCTATCTTTTATAATTGAAGTTGAGATCAAATGTTATTTAATATGCATAAATATCATTTTCATAATTAAAGTTACGAATATAAGATTTTAACGATCCGACTCGATCCCACGATTTATAATCTTGCCACCCTTTTCCGATTCTCGGTAAGATCTCGAGTTTGACTACCTTTCTCGCACAAGCCCCCCACCCTTCTTCTGTACCCTCACATGTTTGCATGCAGCTTACAGGTCCTATATTTCACATGTAGGTCCTCCTCAGCCTCTATTTTGCATACATGTGCTCCCTCTCCAGCCTTTGTTTTATACACAAGTTCTCCTTTCGTCTCTGAATTTTGAGCACTAATGATGAATGTCTATGCAGTTGTAGCATTTTTTGGAGTAGGTCTGTTGGGGCTATGACAAGTGGGCCTAGGTCCAGCAATGCAAAGGAGTCCATTGCAGTTAGTTGGTAGAGAGAGGGGTAGTTATATGGGGGTGATTTGGGGTGGGTTTTCACAAATTGAGTAAATTGGAGTGGAATTTGGGGAACTCTAGGGTCTGGGTTATTGACCTTAGGAGCATATGGGGGTTTCTTTTGCATTTGTGTTTCTGTATCTCAAGGGGTAGTTTTCGTTGAGGGAGTCATTTAGAGTTTTTCCGCTAATTGAGTCTTTTATTTCAAGTAGGAGGAGAGTGTTCACCTCTATTGGTTGTCTTTTATTATTTTCCATTATTGAAAGTATCATTTGTTTCTGTGAGCCTGTTGTTTGAGTCTTTGATTGAGTTTTCTGTGTAAGGAGAAAGTCTCCCACTGTTTAGTGTTAACCTGATATATTATGGGTTCCATGAAGCTCCTTCATGACACATTCCGCAGTTAACTACTTTGGTGTGAGCACATACACATACTAACAAATATGCACAAACACGGACATCAATGCGGACAACTTAGAGTGTCCCTTATAATTTGAAGTACTGTGTTGTGCCAAACAAAAATGCCAAATATGTGTCCAACACAATCACGGCTCCTTTTTTTAACTCTCCAATTCTCCATGCTTCATAGTATGCACGATAAACTGATACAGATGCAATATTTATGAAATTCAAGAAAGAGAAGGGGAAAATACAACATTTTAAAGTTAGATATGCATTCGATTACTCAGTTAAAAAATAACCAAAGTATTTTATGCAGAAACTATCAAATTCAACGTGACGATGGCTAACCGAGCACCACAATAGTCTAGGCCATATTGATGTCTGATTTTGAAACATTTTACTCTTTTTTGGGTAAGACCATGAGGTGACTCCACCCCATTTGGGTATTATCAGCTTGGCCCTGGCCAAAAGGTGCTTCCAATGGGTTTCAAGCCCCTACCCTACAGGTAAAGTCCACCCACAATGAGCACAATTTGCAATTTTGCAAACTGAGACACACCTTGAGGCTGAAACATGTTACTTTTATTCTGACATGAGAAATGCATGTCCCAATCAATAATCTCACTCTATGCAAACAGAGACAAATGCCGCAAAACCATATTTTCTTTAGAGTATGGTGGTTAATGTGTGACAGTCACAATACATAAATAAATAATAGGGAGTGAATAGCAAACCTCAGCTTCTTCTCGAGACTGCTTAATCTGAGCCAATTCTTCTTGTGTCTTCAATACCTTTTCTTTTTCATCAGAAATCTCCTGCTCTAGTTTAGCTTTCTGCTTTTCCCATGCTTTAAGTTTCTTTAAGAATTTTTTCTCCCTTTTCTCAACTTCTTTACAGGCATCCACCGACTCTGATGCACTTAATTTGGAAGCCTCAATCTCTGCTTTGATTTCTGCATTCTCTAACTCTATTCTTCTCACATTCGCATTTGCACGGTCTGCTTGACCACTAGCCCTTCTTAAGGCATCCTCCATCTCCGAGAGTCTCTTCATGGTTGAGTCATCAAGAGTTGGTTTCCCTCTCTTCAATTTCAGAGTCTCCTCTCTTTCCATCCTTAAGATTTTGAGCTCAGTCAGATCACTGCTTAGCTTTCTTGCTGCTCCTATTACTGACTTATGAGCCCAATCTTTTTGCTCCTCGATATATTTCTCAAGATCCTTAATCTGCAGAATTATTTTGATTATCTTATCATCCCTCTCATTATCCTCCACAAGATGCATACCCTCATCAAGATTTAAATTGCTAAATTTACTCAACGCTGATCTCAAATCAGCTCTGTCATCAAGATTCTGAGAATCTCCAGACTGCTCAACAACCTGTGTCTGCAAATTTTTGAATTTTTCCTTAAAACCAGCAGCAAACACAGCAACATTTCTCTTCAATGAGGATTTCATTGAAGGAGAAAGATTGAACCTCTTGGGAAATTCAATATCTCTTTGCAACTCCATTGCCGCCATCTAACACAACACACAATCAGCTTTACTCAAAAAAGGCCTCACCTTGCTGCAACAAAAACAACATACCCTCCATAAGTACTCCTGATCAAGCAACCCATTTTTATTTTTTATAGTCTTTTTGTGTTTTTCTATGATTTTGTTGAATTTTATGAGGAGATGAATAAAGGGGTGGAGAAGAGAGAGGTTAGAAATGGAAAATGAAGATCAAAATTCAAACTTGATGGAAGGAAGCGAAGATAGAATACTCACAGAGAGAAACTTCTGATGCTTCTATCAGAAAGAAATAACACCAAACTACCAGAGTATGTAATCAAAACGGAACTCTCTTCGTCGGCGAGGACCTCTTCGACGACCCCGACGCCGCCGTCTCCACCTCTATTGTCGCCGGTGACTCTGACTCTGACTCCGATCCCAACTATCGTAACCGATTCCTCCTTCGTCACTTCTCCGATGCTATGGGACTCTCTGCTCTCCTCGTTCTCCCTCAGTCTTTTGGGTCTCTCTCGCTCTCTCTCTCTCCTCAACTTTCAATTAATAATAATAATAATTATTATTATTATTATTTAGTTGCTGATTGAAACTGCCAATTTGTGTGATGGATGCAGAGCCATTTATTTGGGAGAGACTTTCTGTAGCTATATAAGTATAAACAATAGCTCCAATTTTGAAGTCAGATAAATTGTTATTAAGATGATTGTCAATCTTTTTTATTAAAAAAAATGAAGCAGTGCTAAATTGTAGTGTTTTTTTATTGTACGGGAACATAGTATTATTGTAGGAATGAATTTGTCACGGTGGTTATCTTGGAAAAATATTTAGTGCTCCAGACCCCACGTGTCCTTCCATTCAATGAATGACACTTGTACAAGTACAAAAGTTTATATTTTATTTTTTCTCTTTCCTCTCTCTTCAATAATTGTCTCATCCTGATTGATTTGGACTACTGAATTAATGGTGATCCAGGACCACCAAAATTCTTCTCGGTTATAGCACCGACACTCAAAAGCACATTCGGTTGCTGGTATTTAGGTTTTAGCTCTCTGTAGTTCTTAAATAAACGGTCTTTTAGCCCAAAAATGTTATTTGACGGTTGTCACAATTAATTTATTATTATTATTAATTAATTTTTTTAAGCATTATTAATTAATTTTATTATTAGATGATAATGTTAATATAATGATTATATTTATTTTAATTTTTATACGGTTATAATTTTTCATATTTAATATGAAAGGATTAAATATTAACATCAACATCAACATCACCTTTATCCCAAATTAATTGGGGTCGGTGGTAGATGAACCACATGAAAGATATAAAATTGTTGAAAAAATAAAATAAAAAAATAATAATAAATATATATATATATATATATATATGTATATATAAATAAATAAAAGTGAAAAAGAAAGAGACGAGAAGAAGTGGGGGAAATGAAGGGGAAAAGAACTAAAAAGGGATCATCTGGAACATAGGAATAACCACGGGTCTAACCCTCCACATACTTATAGCTTTTCTCCATTCCGTTCTAAGACATACCGTCCGCCAATCTATATCCCACTCTATTAAATCTTGTTTTACTACCTTCCCCCAAGTAAGTTTCGGCCGATCTCTGCCTCTTTTTGTGTTGAGCTCTTGGTAACAAACTTCTGTTCTTACAGGAGCATCCAGGGGTCTTCTCATCACGTGCCCAAACCACCTCAATCTATGTTCTCTCATCTTCTCGGCAACCGGTACTACTCCGACCTTTCGTTGAATATCTTCATTTCTTATCTTATCCATCTTTGTGTAACCACACGTCCACCTTAACATCCTCATCTCTGCTACTTCCATCTTATGCTCATGTTGCATATGTGCTAGCCAGCATTCCGCTCCATATAGCATTGCCGGTCTTACTGCCGTTTTATAGAATTTTCCTTTTAACTTAAGGGGGATTTTGCGGTCACACAAAAACCCAGATGCACTGCGTCATTTCATCCACCTGCTCTGATTCTATGATTAACATCCTCATCAATCTCTCAACCTTTTTGTAAAATGGAGCCCAAGTATTTAAAAGCATCTTTTTTAGGTACCTTTTGACCAATTAAATGCACGGGCTCTTGGTTTCTCGTACCAGAGAAAACTCACACTTCAGATACTCAGTCTTGCTTCGACTTAATGTGAATCCTTTGGATTCCAATGTGCTTCTCCACAATTCAAGTTTTCTATTAACACTCTCCTTGCTCTCATCAATAAGCACAATATCGTCTGCAAAAAGCATACACCATGGCACTTTCTCTTGAATATCTTTTGTTAGTTCATCCATAACTAAGGCAAAAAGATAAGGACTGAGAGCCGACCCTTGGTGTACACCAACCGTGATAGGAAAATAACTTGATGTTCCGTTACAAGCTTTTACACATGTAGTAGCCCCATTATACATATCTTGGATTGCCTTTACATACTTTGATGGAACCTTTTTCTTCTCCAGAACCCACCATAAAACTTTCCTTGGAGCCCTATCGTATGCTTTCTCAAGGTCTATGAACACCATATGCAAGTCCTTCTTCTTTTCTCGGTATCTTTCCATAAGTTGTCGCGTCAAGAAAATGGCTTCCATGGTACATCTTCTTGGCATAAATCCAAATTGATTTATAGAAACCTTGGTATCTCTCCTCAAACGATGTTCAATAACCCTCTCCCACAACTTCATAGTATGGCTCATTAGCTTAATGCCTCTATAGTTTGAACAATTCTGTATATCTCCCTTGTTTTTGTAGATAGGCACAATCATACTTTTCCTCCAAGCATCAGACATCTTATTTGTCAGGAGAATCTTATTGAAAAGGATTAAATATGAAAAACCATAATTATATAAAGGTAAAATAAATATAACTATATAAAAATAAAAATAAATTAAAATATTGAATATGAAAAATTAAAAAAAAAATATAAACTATTAAATACGAAAAATAAATATATAGTTGTGGTTTCTCATATTTAATACTTTCACAATAAAATGTGAAAAATGATAACGATACGAAGATAGAATAAATATAACTGTTATATTCGATCTAATAATAAAATTAATTAATAATAACATTAATAATATTAATAATCTGACTACTGTGAATTAACATTTTTTCGGCTAAAGGAGCCGCCTATAGCTAAGACCTAAACCCCAAGCACCGAATGAGCTTTTGAGTGTCAGTACTGAACTCACTGAAAACGAAATATGAAAACTTTATTAAGCTGCCTCCTTTGTCTTCTCTCTTTACAAGCATCTCTGTGAGTATTCTATCTTTGCTTCTCCACCCCCTTTGTTTTGATCTTCATTTTCCATTTCTAACCTCTCTCTTCTCCTTCCCTTTATTCATCTCCTCATAAAAATCAACAAAATCATAGAAAAACACAAAAAAAACTATAAAAAATAAAAATATGTTGCTTGATCAGGAGTGCTTATGGAGGGTATGTTGTTTTTTGTTGCAGCAAGGTGAGGCCTTTTTTGAGTAAAGCTGATTGCATGCGGTGTGAGTGATCTTCCAATGGAAATGGATAACAAAATGGAGATTCCAGTACCCGGCAATGAATGCCCTGCTTCTGCTACCATTGAGGTTGAGGCAATTCAGTTGGTGTTATAGCTCCAGCTCCATGTAGGTTAGAAGTAGGTTTGGGATTTGAAAATGGGGAGGCTTGGAGATGAATTTGCAGTTGCAAAGAGATATTGAATTCCCCAAAAGGTTTAATTTTTCTCCTTCAATTTTTTTAACTTAATTTTGTTAATTCGTATTTTATTAATTTTTATAGTCAATTTAGTTTTTTAAGTTGAATTTTTTTTTTTTTTTTGTCAATTTAGTTCTTTGATGCCTTAATGAATGAAAGTTCAACGGAGCAAATGACACATATAGGTAGAAGCTTTATGTCTAGTAGATTTTTACACGTAACGAAGGAAAGACAGTATCCAAGGAAGAATCATTATGCCAGCAATCCGATTGAGAGCAAAGATGCGATTTATTTTTTTAATTTCTGTTCGTGATAACAAAAACGAATGGAAACAATATTTGATAGAATCGATTTATTTTATTTTTTCGTAGGATTAACCGATTTAATTTTTGTTTTGAAAAAAAAAATTTACTTCTCCGTTTCAGGATATAAAAATGAAAATCACTTTTTTTTTCACCTAATTGAATTTTATAGGTTGAATTTTTGCTTTTAGTTTTTGCAACAATCGGAGGTGGAAACGACGTCGTCGTTTCTGGCAGAGTTATTAGTGATCATTTGCAATGCTTGGTCGAAATCTTTTGGTGGCGATGGCAACTCTGAGCACAAGTTGTTGGTCCAATAGGTTAGACTCGGAAATGGGGTCGTCGGAGGTTTCATTATAGCTTTCACTGACGGAAGCTTTAGCGTTGAGGAACCTCGATAGGTTGGGAAGCGAGGAAATAGTGAAAAAGAGAGGAGTGTCAGTGGTGTGGTTGGCACATGTTTCGGAGACTTTGGAGAGATAAGAAGAAGGGTGATGAAGTAGAGGAGAGAAGCAAGGAGTGCACAAGTTTAGAGTCATAGCAGAAAATCATAAAAAGAAGAGAAGGTTCTTAATTAATGACTATGGCGTTGCGCTGATAGCTATTAACATTATGGTTTTGTTCGAAGAGGGACAGATGAGGAACGAGATGGCAATTAGGTGAAGGAGAAGAGGATGAAAAATAATGGTTAAAACTATATTTTAGCATTTGTTGTAAAAAAAAATATATATACAATAAAGTATTATTTTTTAGATATTTTTTTTAAATATGAAATGTTGACATTTTGGTTAACATCTATTGCAATTTGTTATTTATATAGTTGATGAAATCTGTAAACAAAAAGTAAAGAAATAGATTTGTATTGTATTAGTAAATGTAATTCTAATTCTCGGAATAAAAAAATGTATTAACAAATGTAAATCTGATTCTCAGAACTCTTCAAAAACACATAATCAAAAAAAATTGTTTCATCTAAGAATCAGTGCTGGGGAACATAATGATTGTCATCCACACCCTATTTGAAAACCATATTTTACATTAGCCGTCTAATCATAAGGAACGAAATAAAAAACTTACTC